>VUQR01016943.1:0-16278 GCA_015108515.1 Hemichromis elongatus
ACCTCCTCCCCCTTTGTTTCTCCCATATTTCTCGTCTCATATACTTGAAGATAAATATAAAGACATTAGGCTGAGACATTAAAATGTTTGTGGTGTGACGTGTACTTGATAAATTTTGGTATGACCTTTTAAATATACAGACCAAGCCTCCAGTAAGGTGCAGTACCTAGCTGTGTATTGATTCAAGACATGCTTGGGCCCAATTTTTTATACTGCACAGAGTAGCCAAGCAGTAAAGGTTTACTGTTCACCAATTTATGATGCCACTTCAAGGCTGAAACTTGATTGATTTTGTTTCACAGACGATCAACTGTTATGGACCCCCTGTTGGACTTAATTGATGATCTGTCAAACGCATGCAAGGAATATGTTTATTTTCTCTTTTTTCTCAGCTTTGATGATCATAGTTGGTAGTCCCTTGTGTTACTTGTGTTGTGTCCTCTAAAGTTAAAAAAGACCAGGACAAAATTAAGTGACACATGTTGCACAATAAAAAACAAGTGGTTGCTAAGAGCTTAATGCCTTTCATATGGCACACGCTTTTTCTTCCTTTTTTTTTTTGTACTGCTTGCTTGGTGACTCAATTGACATTCAAAGCATTGCTGAGTATTTGGGCATTTATAATATCCCACCAATGTAGTGAGACATGTCATGTTTCTTCTGTGTTTTTTGCATAAAAAGACATTAAAACGGGGTACCTCATCAATCAGTGCTGTGGCGTCTGCAGTGCTGGGGAATTCAGTGTACCTTAAAGCATTTTAAATTCATGCAGCTACAATGCTTCGTGTCGATTCAGGGTAAATCATCTACAAGCCTCCGTTCCTCCTCATTTATCATGTGCCATATTACCACATACCCTCCAAAGTGCCTTTTGTTTTGACGTTGTGTCTCATTGTGATGGACAGTGACTTAAGGATGGATTCTATTACCTGGCCTCACACACGCAACTTGTAATAAATAATTATCTTAGCATTAGCCTACGGGGCCTGGGAACTTCTACATTAATCAACTACTAGGCTGGCCTCGATGCTAAGCATGGAGCTGTATAGTGGACGTGGTGCCGCGCCACATTGCTCCAATCCCTCCCTCCTTGTGAAGGGAAATTAAGAAGGTAGTTAATCAAAAGTTCATTAGCATACAGCTCCTTGCTCCGTGCACCCCTATACCCTTCTTATAATAGACACTTTGGCGGGCCATGTGAGGGGAATAACAAGTGTGTACTACTTCTGTTTGTGGACTTGTTTGAATTAAAAGACTGCATCGTGTTCTGTGTGCCGAATGAGTTATCTGACCCCTGGATGAACAAAACCTATTTCATATCCAGAATTTACAAAATACTAAATAGAACATGTTTAGGACCTTTTTTTTTCCTAATCATAGTCAGTGGATTTATGTAGTTCAATGCATTGAATGCATTTCTTCCAATCATCAAAATCCTAGACAGCTAGTGATAAGTCAAACATTGAATATTTTCTCATGTGATAAAAAATGCTTCCTACCAATAAATTCACAAAGCTAGAACTACTGTTCAAATATGTTTTCTCCTGGAGACAGCTATTGGGTCCCAGTTCACTTTCATACTGCACCACAAACTTCTATTAATGCAATCTGCACAGAAAGCCACGGAGGTCACTCATAAATTTAGTCTGGCTTGCAGCATTTAGCTACTGCATCCTTTCACAGGCTGTATTGCTAACACAAAGCCGTGAATGTTTAATGAATTCTTTGCACACGAGACTGTTAAGTATGGTAACTGTGTACACCGTTTTTTTTTCTTCTTCATCATAATTGCCTGTGTTTCTCATAGTACCTGCTATTCTCTAATAGCACTGTCATATTAAAGAAATCAGGCCCATGCTCTTAAAGTAAAATTACCCCTTACCCAGAGTCAGTCTGTAAATAAATATATAAATGGGGTTACGGTGTGAATAGAGAGGCTCAAGGCTGAATCTGCTGAGCTTTGTTCGTGTCACTGAAATGGAAGTTGAGGAAAGGCTCTGACCTGGTCACACAGCCAATTTGCACTTGTTTGTTTTCTTTACGCTGACGTATCCTGGCTATATTCACTGAGTGTACACGCTTGTTTCCCACCCCATTTTTACACTTATTCAATAATACCTACACCCACCAGGGAGCTGCTGTATTGAACCCTCAGTGTCTTACTGCTCATCAGCAAGCAGCTCCACTGGAGCATGGCTAGTATCGGTGCCTCGGCTATTGTTTGCTCTAAGCCTTGGCAATAAGCAAAGGTAGCTGGGTGCTAACGGCCAAGTGTTTATGTCTTTGCCACAGCAGTTTCACAGCTCTTAAAATATTCATGTAGTACAAAGTCTTGAGAATGGTGAATTCACTTGCATGCCTTTGACTGGCAGCTGAGATGATTCACAGCTGCTTAGTGTACATCCGGTCTACACAAACACTGCATTTGTAGTTTAGAGTAATGGTTAATTGCATTGTGATGGTTTTTGGTCTTGTGCGCATCTTTTTCCTGAGAAGGTGGGAGCAGGAGTCATATATTGCACTCTGCATGTAACACGATCAGAGTCTGCAGTATCTCTCCCTCAGGAAGTCCTGCAGTTTTCTTTAGTGCCTGCTTTACCACCTCGTCCACCTTGTCAGCATTTAGTGGGAGGAGGAACAAGGAGAGATGGAGAGAGGGCAAATTTGCGCTTAGCACCAACTTTTGAAAGGCTGGGGAAAGCAACTTTAACTGCGACTTCATTATCAAGACCATCTGGACAGGCAAAGTAAAAAATAAGCCTAGATTTAAAAAAAAAAGAAGGAAAAAAAAAGCATCAGATGATGTTTTTTCTTTTTGATTCAATGCTGAACAGATTGTTCCACGCTCGTGTTTCGATGTCCTTTAGTTTACATAATCCGGAAATGCAGACTTGAAAGCGCAGATCTGGTCGGCATGTTTAATTGTTTTGTTTTAGCCTGTACAGGCTAAAATGCTCCATGTGCTACCCGCTTCAGCTTAGACCACACAAACTCCTGTTGCTTCCGCATGCAATGTAAAAACAGATTTCTTAGCACAGCCAACCCAATTTTGTCTGGCAGTTGACTCCACAGTAACTAAGGCAGCAAATAGAGAGACCTTACGTAGAAGCTATTGGTGTGGCTAAAACTCTTATTGTAGTCTATCAAATTCTAATAGAGAGCAGATGAACTGACTTTTTAATAGTTATAGGTTACTGTTTGATTGTATATTAGCAGGAATTGTACTTCTTTGTATTTATGGAAAATGATTACCCCTGGGGTGAGATTCCTCTTTCCTTTTGTCATAATCAGTGTTGGCTCTTTTTGTCCCCTCTTGCTCATCTGTATTCAGTCTCGTGATTGGCAGCTTATCCGTGAGTCGTCCATTCTGACTCGCAGGGGCCAGAAATGGTCACTCAGAGAAATTACATCCTTTTAACCCAACTGTCAGTCAGACACTTGGTGGACTAAAGCCCTTAGGGGATGTTTCCGTGTTAGGCTTTGTATCAAACTGAAGAAGTCTCCCACAGTAGTATTACACTGCCACGCACACACTAATATACACACACACACGCTCTTAGAAAAGCTAGATAATGTGAAGGACTGGAACACTATTATGTGTATAGTACCATATCTCTGAGGCGCACATTTAGATTGCTGAGACAATTCACATATTAAGACACCTCCACACAACCCACATCACATTCACACCTTCACATCATCCAGAAGAGCTGCGTTCTTTGCATCAAAGGCACAAGAACATGGGGACGTGCATTCACACGCACACACTCTTATTGTACACGCAGGCCATTGAGTCCCTTTTGGCAGTAATAACTACACTGCGCTGATATGGCGCCTGCTCGTTTGGTCTCTTAAAGCGGATTTACAGGAGGCTTTTATTTCTTTAAAGGAAAGGAGAAACCTCATTTAGAGGAGACTGTTTCAAAAGATGCCCGAACAAGAGCTCAATATTCACCGAGAGGAAGAAAGATGGAGGCGAGAGGAAAGTGGCCATCCATAAGATCCAGCCTGGCCCAAGTCTAACCCTAAGCCCAGTTTTGAGTAGACTGAGAATGCAAGTGGATGACTTCAAAAACCAAACCAAAAGTGCACAGCTGGACAAGATTCTTATAGTCCCTCTTTATTCACAGACAGACTCTTAAACTAGTCTCAACGTCCCACCTTCAGGGGCAGTGGTTGAATGTCAGAGATTTGTAGGGTGTTGTTAAAAAAAAACAAGGAGGAATATGAGAAGAATAAAATGGAGAGTGAGGCTGGAATGGGCGAATCCCATAGGTACTATTGATCTGCGGCTGCAACAAACATAGGCTTGTTGCCAGCGAGCATGCTGGTGGTCAGATGTGTATAATTGATGGAGTTGAGTTTGACACAGTGCTGTAATGTAATCTGGGGCTCGAGTTTCTGTGGCGTTGGAGTGGGAGTGAGAGACATTAAAGAGAGAGGCGAGGGGAAAATGAGGCAGGGTGAGGGTGTATAGTAGTTTGCAGGAAAAAGGGATGGGGATTTGCTGCGGGGACTGTGGGCTGTGTAAATTTGATGTATTAGAACGGTGTATTTCCCTCCTCCCCCCTCTAGCAACCTCATGGGTTACACATGCAGGAACAATGGCCTTGACTACTGTAATAGGCTTTTACCTAGAGGGACTACTTTCTCACTCGCACATAGTGTGTACAGGAGTGTGTTTCACTGTCTGCGATGTGCACCTTCCTACTTCTTTCTTTCTGCTTTCTGTTGTTTACACTCAAAATAATAACCAATATAGTATTCTATACACCAAGTGTCATTTTTCAGGTTAGTTTTGTTGTGATATGTGTCTGAGTTTAAGCTAAGAGGTGAATTAGAGGCAGGTTTCAGAGCATTTTGGAAAGATGTTGTGTATCTTCATTTATCAATAATCTGAAAATGAGCTGTGGGGTCTTGACTTTGGCCTTTTAACATTTATTTTGACACATTGTTGTCTAGAGCTTAAGGCTAAATAATAATAATGGGAAAACTAGCCCTGGTTGAAACAGTTGTTTGCACACAGAATTAGGCAATTTTCTTGTTCGGGTTCCTTCTGTTTCTTTTTTTTCTTGTTTGTTTGTGTACATTATTCCCCCAGCTCTGTGACTTGCGTGACTGTGTTGCCACTCCTTTGTTCCATTGTAGCTGTGTGTCTAATTTAATTGCAGACCTTTGAAGGGGGGATCGATTTGAGGGAGAAGATAACTAAGTTATCAAACTGCTTCATTGACTGGCTCTCCTTTTTCTCTCCATCTTTTTGCCTCCCTTCTTTTCTTGCCCCATCTTACTCTCCCTGACTTCATTCTCTCCCCCCTTTTTACTCCAATTTTCTTCCACTCATTTCTCTTCTTCCCACCCTCCGTCTTTTCTCCTTTGCTGTCTTTCACCCCTGCCCTGCAACCACAGGCCGACAGACCTGTCCTCCAGAGAAGTTTGATTGCGGAGGGGCTGCCAGCAAATGTGTTTCATTGTCATGGCGATGCGATGGAGAGAGGGACTGCGAGAACGGGGCAGATGAGGAGCAGTGTGCGGCGGGTAAGTTTGTGGTGGAAACGGTGAAGGAAGGGGCAAATAGTTACAACACTTTTCATGTTACATTGCAGTTGGGCTGTTTATATTCCAGGTAGTAATGTAACGTGTAACCCCAATTCCATCAAAGTGGGAAAACATAAATAAGACCGAATGCAGTTATTTGCAAATTGTGTAAATGTGTATAGAAGTCATCAAATGTACCATTCTAAGAAAAATATTGGCTGTTTTTTAATTTAATGTCTCAAAAAAGTTGGGGCATGGCCATGGTTACCACTGTGTAACATCTGCTGTTCTTTTAACAACCGTCTGTAAACATCTGTGAACTGAGGAGAGCAGCTGCTGGACTAGTAGAAGTCTTGTCTGATTTAGGATTCTGGCTGCTCAACAGTCCTGAAACTTTTTTTGTGATGTTTTTCTTTTCGCGATGTTCCCACTGTTTTCAGTCCATAACAGTCTGGACTACATTCAGGCCAGTTTAGCATCCGGATGTTGTAATAGGCACAGGATGCAGTTTAGTATGGTCTTGCTGAAACATATGTTACTCTAAAACTTGTATGTATACATGTTTTCATGGTTCCTTTCCAGATGTGTAATCTGCCAAATCTGTAGGGCTGATAACAAGCCCAATTGTCCATCTCCTCTTTAGTCTGGCGTGTGCGGCGTCCATTTTTCTGAAAAGATATTCAAAATTTGATTAGCCACTTTACCTCAGTTTATTTCAAATGAGATGTGACTCAGCAAAGATGGCAGCATTTACGCACGCATTCATGTTCCCATATGGCATCTTCTTTGTCTGATAGAGCTTTAACCTGCGAACGGTGTACACAGACAGTGTTCCTGAGCCCATGCACTGATTTCCATGACAGAATCATGGCTGTTTTTAATGCAGCGTTAAAGATCAAGGGAATCCATTATTAACTTTGAGCCTTTTCCTTTGCGCTCAGAGATTTCTCCAAATCTTTGGATGATATCACAAACTGTAAATGATACCAAGAGCAATTTTATGTTGAGGAACATTATTCTGAAATCGTTGTACAATTTTATAGATGCACTTTTTTTATTCTTTTTTTTTTTGCAGATTGTTGAATCTCTGCCCATCTTTACTTCAGAGCATCTTAACTCTTTTGAAATTGATGACAGTTAAATTTCTTGTCATCTACTTTACAGTCATGATGGAAATCAAGCCCAAGTTTCTTTCTTCAGAAAGCACACACTTGTTTGATCAGCAATGCCCTCACATGTTTTTAGTAATTATGCGTACACTCCTGTCACACTTTGTAGCATACATCCTCCCAGCTGATATCAAAGCTGTAGAAAAAGGGGCATTGATTTTCATCAGCATAAACATCTGGCCTGCAGCATTATTGATTTTAAGCCTGAAACAAGCACATGCACCCACAGCATATTTTTTTTTAAAAGAATATAGATTGCATGTACGGTTTGCCCTTTGTGTTCTGAATTTCTCTAATATTTCTAATATAATGTTAGTGCCTTTGTCTGAATGAAAAATGGCTTTTTTACTGTCACAGTCATTATGTTTTAATGGAGATGAGGTGGCGACATTTTAGCCCATTTTTGTATACAAGGGCCCAATGCAGAGAGAGTATGAACCGAGTGAGAGTCCTTACTAGGATGGAACTATAAGATTATCTGTGTTCTGCATTTCAGGTTATTTCCATAATGCTGGCATTGCCCTTCAGAAACATTAACTTTTATATTCTCATGCTGAAGATGAGGGACAAAGATGTGCAGACAGTCAACAAAACTCTACAAAAGCCCCCTCATGTATTATTGTTATTATAGTGTTGCTGTTAGCTATAATGTGCTTTCTTCAAACCATGGATATTGGCTCACCGCATCTGCACACTGCGAGTGCATCACATGCCTCTTCATCACAGTTTAAAGTATTGTTTTGCAGCTATTGTGTGCTTTCAAGATGGATCCTGTGGTTTGCACCAGCATGGATGTCCTTCTCCTTAACTTCTCTTCTGCGAACTCTCTTCTTTGATTTCTTTCTGTTCTGTCGACATCTTCATTTTTGTAGACTGTAGTAATTCACGTTAATTGCCATCCACATGACATCAAAAAAATGTGGAGGGGTCGATATTGTATCGATCTAGAGATCCAAGTATTGATGCTTTATTACATAAATTCAAATACTCTGAATTCCGTGAACAAGAGGGACGCACGGTTGCCTTAGAGCAAGTGTGAATTCTTGTCTTTATCACACTTAACTGTTGTATTATGAGACACAGATTGCATCATAAGGTGATAAACTCCAATGTGTTATTGCAAAGCATATTGCGAAATGTTAATAATCGCAACAATATCGTATCATGGGTGAAGTATTGTGAAAATATCATCTTGTGGGGCGTCCGCTGATTTCCACCTCTATGGTCTATATGGAGAGAAAAAAAAAAGCTTTCACACATCATACACACATACACATCATCATCACACATCAGCTGTGTGCTAATCCAAACTTTTCTAATGTAAACACATGAAATCTGGAATTTGTTACAATCTTGCCAAATGTTAAAAGTTGTGATAACTGTTTTGGGGTTTGTTTGTTTTTTGCATAGTTAAAAGGATGTCTTAACTCATCTTCTTTTCCACACCTTCCTTCTAGTTCTTTCTTTATTTCTTTCCAGTTCATCTGTTTTTATTGTGTGGCTGCATTTTAGGCTGATGGTAACATGAAGAGATCGCTATAGGGAGTCAATGGGCACGGCCTGATGAAAACAGCAGGCACTGTTGATTTAGTCATGTAACCCACGCTGCATTGTTCACATAACATCTGTATCTGGTTTATAAGTTTTCTTTCCATGCTTGGCTTTAGCACCTGTAATTTTCCATTGTATTTCTGTGTATTAATAGTCTTCCATTGCTGTTCATCTGTCTGGCCTGGCCAACTCTTTATCACTTTTTTCAGTGGAAAAATAAAGTGGTTAATATGCCGGTGGAAAAAAAAAGATTCATAGGGCTCTTAATGGTAATTGATTTACTGTTTGAAGTGGTTTGATTATATAGGTAGGTGTTCTGCTGTAATAATAACCTGCAGAGATCAGCCTTTGATGAATATTAAAAAGTTGACCGGACGTTTAGAGATCACACATAAAAGCTGACTTAAAGCCCAACGATACAATGGATCCATTAACGTTAGTATTTATTTTTATGAAAACTTGACTTTTCTTTTTCTAAAACACAAAATGAGTGCAGATATCAACTTATTAAGGATGTGAATGACAAATTAAATAAGTGGAGAAACACAAATTAATTAATTAACTCTATAGCGTTTAAAAGAACAACCTTGCAGTGTTAAGCCTGCACCAGCCTCTGAAGGTACCGCTTAGTTGCAGGTCTGTCGAGACTTGACATTTAAAAAAATATATATAAAATGTCAGCTGTTCATCATATCATGTGTGAAGTCACTAAAGAGGATTTATTGTTGTTTAAAAGATTAAAAAAAAACTGTAGTCACAAAGACTGCTCAGCTTACATGACTGTTTAGTCACTTTAGTCACAGTTATGGTGGTCGCTGCAAAGCAGGTATTGTTTTTACATTCCTGTTCTGTGTGAGTCATCGTGGGAAAACATTTTCCTGAATACACCCTCTCTAAAAACACCCCTCCATTAATATGAGGACGTGCGATCATAACAGTTTGTCTAAATAAGCACCCTGATTACTTTGTCACGAAAGCTGTGATGGAAATATTTGTAGGTCATATCTAGCAATACTCATGTGCTACTTTCAGTGTGGTATAAGATTGAAGTTTCGCATTTGCATAACAAACACGCACACACACACACACACGCTGCCAAAGAAAACAACCAAAGATAGTCTAGTTACCAGCAAAGCCCTGAGAAGCCCTGTGTCTCTCAGCAACAGTCATGGGTATATCAGACTGAGACCATAAAGAAGTGACCTTTGTGTGTTTATGGAGACAGTCGTATAACGTCTCTGAAGAGGGCTTCTGTGTGAGTAGATTTTGCAGAATGTAGAAAATGTAATGTTACCGTAGCTTAATGTTGGTGTAGTCCATGCAGGGGTCGAAGTGGGATTAGGCGGGTGGGGGAACCGTAGGATGGCGCGTAGGAGTGTAATGTGGGGAAAAGAATCGCTTAGAAATACTTCACACAGTAACTTGTTTTGTGAGCGACAGAAGGGATTTCTTTGTGTGCAGCCTGTGACCAGCGCTGCTTTTCGGATATTCACTGCTCTTGGGGGATTTAGCCAGCTAAATTCAACAAGATATAAGCAAATGACTTTATGAGGTTTAGAAAATCAGCTAAAGCTTGTAGGAAATATAAAATTGAGCAAGTGAATTAAATCAGCTACATTAGCATAAATGTGAATAGATGTCTGCTACACTTGATACTAACTAAATTTGACCATGACCACCACAGCCACTCTGCAGCAACACAACATCATTGTAAAGTTCACAACAAACTAACCAGTTTAGACTACACTAAACTGCACAGTAGTTTCATGAAAACTGTGAATAAGACAGAATTGCTTTACTTACAGTATGTTGATTTAAAATGAATTAGGATTTTACAAGTAAGATATGGGGCGATGCGCTGAGGGTGTTGTTAGTTACTTATTACTAAGCAAGTATCTTGGGCAGCATGGTGGTTAGCACTGTTGCTTCACAGCAACAAGGTCCTGAGCTCAAGTCCACCATCAGGCTGGGGTCTTTCTGTGTAGAGTTTCCAAAGACATGTAGTTAGTGGGCTTAGGTTAACTGGAAACACTAAATTGCCCATAGGTGTGAATGTGGGAGTGAATGTGAGTGCGAATGGTTATCTGTGTCTATGTGTTAGCCTGGTGACCTTTCCTGGGTGTACACTGCCTCTTGCCCTAAGACAACAGGGATAGGTTCCAGAAAAAATATGAAAGTATATGGTTGTGTCAGCCCACCTCCTTCCCTTCCTTTAAACAGATAAAGATAAAACATTTGCAAAGAGTAATGAGATCAGCACTCCCTTTGGGTATCTGATAACCTAATTTTTTCCCGCTCTTCCATTTGTTGTTCTTGAAAAAGTAATTCTTAAATGATGTACTAGACACAGCTAAAACATCAAATGAGTGTTTGATACACACACAATGAAATTCAGTTACGTGATAAAGATTCGGAAGCAGAATAACGGACCAGTACCCCGCCTGACTTTCTCACAATGTCATGAATGTGCCAGCGTCAAGATCATCAAGATCTTTGGTAAAACTTTAGAAACGGTTACACAGAAAGAGAGCGCTGTACCACAAACACAAATTAGTTCATTGGTGGTACATCTGAAAACACAGTTCCTTTTTGAAATCTGTTACTTTCATCCCTCCCCTATCCTTAACACTGCCATCATCACCGTCCTGCACCTTTGATCTCCCATCTCTCTTTCCCTCCCTCCGTCAGTAGCTACAGTTGTACGGCTAATGTTAATTTGAGCCGCTAATTGAGCATATCCAAATGCTGAATAAAACATGGATCCAGGAAGAGAGGATCTCTGTTACATTAAAAGGAGGTCTCTGAAGAAAGTTTATGAGCCTTTAATTTATGTTAATGTGAAATTGCATTTGTTTAGGAACAAATCTGCTGGGAGCTATGTGTTTGCATGATTCATAGTGTGTGCATGCTAAAACATTTTTTATCAACATTGATAGAGTGCTTATTTTCAAGGTGGATGAACCTAACAAAAACCCAATTCATATACCATATATAATCAATAATACCCAAATATAAACAGAATTATGAATAACATGTGATTTTTATGCTAATAGCGGCCCATTCAGTATTACACACTGGTCCTAAATCCTTGTATAACAATAAACTGACATCTCGAATTCTTCAACATATCAACTGAGTGACTGAATGTGCTTCTGTCATTGCTGTTTGGAGAAAGTTTTTTTTGAAAACATTTTTTTTTTAATTAAATCCATCTTGCTTGCTACATCATCTTCCTCTCTGTTACTTTCTTCTAAGTGTGCTAACCATTCTGTAGAAGCAGCACAACTGTATCACAGTCAGCCAGGCTACTTTATCATTGCAGCAATAAAAATGCTGCATTCATGCCAGTATATGCTAATATTCAAACAATCTTAGCATACAAATAGATTACAGTTACATAGCTCCAGCATAGGCCTTTTCATACAGACGCTTTCAGAATTGTACCAGCCTTGCACCAAATCTACTGGGAATGATACGCTTGTCCGGCTGGACCTGTCGCACACTTTTTCTTAATTGTTCTTTATTTTTCTCATTTAAAATTGTCAAGAAGCAATTCTGTGTAGAAGTGGGCTTCGAAGATTAGTCTTATTTTATGTACCTCTAAAACAGGGGTGGGCAAGTCCAGGCCTTACTGGACGGTGTCCTGCAGGGTTTTAGATGTGTCCTTGATTGCCAATGCCAATGCAATAAAGTCATACCCAGATAAGAACACACAATGGAACACCATCAGTCATGGACTGGCCTCCCCAGAGACCTCAGCATTATTGAAGCAGTGTGGGATCATCTTGACAAAGAAGACAAAAAAAATGCAGCCAACTTCCAACAAAGAGCTTTATATGTCCTTCATGTAGCTTGAACTATTCCTGAAGACTACTTAAAGAAAGCTTCCCAAAGAGATTTCAGACTGTGTTGAAGAATAAAGTTGGTCATACCAATTATTCAAATGCAAGCTTGTTAGAACTGTACAAACTCAGTTCTTTGCCTTGGGATGGATTCCAAGTATGTTTGCACAATAAATTAGTGCAGCTATTTCCCATTTTCCTTGGAAAAAACAGAGAAATGAGAGCTGGCTCAAGATTTTTCCCTTCCCTTCTTCATGCGCTGATGTGATGGTTTTATAATCTCCAGTAGCCAGTCAGGGAAAGCATCACTATCTATGCCCAGTGCAAATGCTTTTTTTTTGTCTTTGCTTTAGTTTCATCTCTCTGCAGTACTAATACTTGCTCCAGATATTTCCAGCAGACTGTTTCTCTGTGTGTTGTTCCCCTCTCTGTCCTCATCTACAGAAAGGGAGAAAGACAGTAGTGTGAAAGCTCCCGCAGGCCCCCAGGACCTGTTGCTCTTTTCACATCAGCCAGTGCTGCTGTGTTACATTACAGCAAGTTGCTGCTGAATCGATGCCCAGGGATATGTTAGATGGTGTTTTATAGCAGGGCAGAGAAGAGCCGAGCAGTGGGAGAGATTATGTGCGTGCTGTATTTGTGTTTTTCTGATGGAAAATAAAAAGTGGCAAGTGGGGAGGGGAAAAAGTTGCACATCTTAATAAACATGTTTATCAGAAAGCTCAGGTGCTTTCTGCACGGAGTAAGTATCCTAATGAAAAACACAGATAAAAACTACACAAATGAAAACATACACCTGCACATCCCCTTTTCCTATACATCTATACACATGCATTATGTTGCTTCTTTATTATAGGAAGCTATAGGGGAAAAAAAACACGGATTCCATTATTTGATAACAGATCAAAGCAGACTAAAAAGAGTTCACTGACATAAAAAAAAGTCTAGTCGTCGTAATGCATTTTTCCTCTTTAATCTTGCTTCACCCACGTTTCCACTACAAGAGGTGGCTGCATAGATACAGAGTGCTAGCCGTTGTCTCAGAGTTACTTCCCATTATGTTCTCCTTCATTTATAATCCTTTGACTGCTCTCACTGTGCGCGTAGGTGTAATGTAATGGAGCGCCAGCACACAAACAGGCTCACTAGGCACCCAGAGGCAGTTGCACTTCAGTTTCGAGCAGACTGTTTTCTTCCATTGATGGTTTTAAGAACATTACTCATTCTTCTTTCACCCCCCAACCCCGGCCAAGCACACACACACACGCACCCTCTCAGTATTACTTGGAGATGACAGTGAAGCCTGTTTGTCTGGAAATTGATCAAGGTGCAAACACCGCTTAGCTCGAGTCAGATCTAGGATCTTTTCATTCTACTGCTTTTTCTAGCCAGCAAGCTCTAGACAGCTGAAGGACCCACCACACTTTTTAGGCAAGCAAATGTTTTCAAAGCGCTTTCGCTATTTTTATTTTTAACTCAATGGTTTATTTGTCACCTAAATGGCTGCTGCTAAAATAGTGGTCAGTAATGTGCTAATACATAATTACATTTCTTACAATCGAAACATAAATGTGATTGGCTTTTCATTACTACAAAGCCAGAATTAAAAGCAACATTGAGTCACGTTCAGATTATTAACAACAGTTATATAACTTAATCGTTTTTGTCATACTAACACCAGGCACTAAGTAAAGTCTGTGGTTGTCATGTGAGGAGATACGAGGTGAACAGAGTGTGGACTCGGCAAACAGAAATAAACTCCAAACCACAGACTTTTTGCTGGGGAAAATGAAGAGCAAAAAGAAAATACAAAATAACAAGGCATACTATGAATTGACTAACCTACAACAAGCTAACCTGAGATTTAGAAAACTCACCTTCAATGAGGGAGAACGTGTCAACAAACAGAGGGCGATGCAGATAATATACACACACGAGGGTGATTAAGACTCCGTTTTGGCCTCCCGTCCACACTGAGACGGAGTTTCTGGTCAGGGAAAACTAAGCGTTTTGGAAACGCTCTCGATACGCATACGTTTTAAAACGAAGCATTTGGGCGCAGTGTGGACAGCGAAAACGGAGACTTTCAAAAACGATGACGTATGTTGGTCATATGATGTAGTCATGTGACCACTTCAACCAAGATGATCTGACGGCATCGCAGCAGTTGTTTAGTTGACTCACAGTTTTTGGTGGCTCTGTTGAAGATTGTTATGTACTCATTTGTGACTCGGAGCAACAACTCCACCTCATTATCATTCCATTTGAAAAATTCGGTGCTTTTTCTCGTCATTTTGTCGCCCGTTTTAAAATAAACAACAGATGAAAATGACGCAGGTTGCATGCGCGGAACTGGAACTTAAGTGCTCCGCCGTTTTAATGTGGACACGCAACTCTGTGAAAATGACTCAAAACGATAGTGTGGATGCGGATCGTTTCCAGACGAAAATTCTGTTTTCAGATCTATCCGGGCTAGTGTGGACGTGGCCTAAGGGAAGTGGACACACCTGGGGAACACAGCTGAACAGAATCATAACTAACCAAACAGGGGATTCAAAACTGAACATCGCACACGAGACAGGTGATTATCGAAATAAAACAAGTAGTAACACACATACACAGACTCAGATTCAGATACATGAACGCAACACTGGGACTTGGGGCAAGGCCATTGAGACATGACATACTGGGAGACAAAGGGGTGAAACACAGAGATTAACATGGGAACAGGGTGGGCGAAGACACGGGGAGAGGGCTACAAACATATTAACAGAGACAGGGCCTAGAGAGAACAGACACCAAGAAGGACAGATAAAAGGTACACAAACATGGGGACACGGATGACAGGACACAGAGACAGACTGGACACGGAAGGGAAACAAACATAAACAAACCAGAAATCAAGACTTACAAATACTTGGAGGCATTGGAGGAAAATAACATTCCTGAACTGGAACATAGACTATCAACCTAAAACAAGTCCAGAACCACAACTCAAAGTACTGGATAAAAGACCCAGCACCATGGCAGTCATTTAATTCAATTCCATCTAAAATTGTAATTTGGTCATTGTGCCCTGAAGCGATGCAAGCACCACACTTAACCTCCTAGGACCTGGCGTCCACATATGTGGACATCGCATTTTTGGTTGTCTAGACCAAAATACAAAATTTTGCTCTACGAGGGCTTGATATCCACTTACAAAGACATTATATTGCCACTGTTCTATCCAAACTTAATGTCCTCGTATGTGGATCTCATTTTTCTCAGAAACAAAAATCAGGTAGAAAAAATAAAAAACTCTGGTAATTCATTGTTTTTTTTAAAAATGCATGCCATTAAAGAGTTTGTGTCTTATGAGGTTAATGATAATGAGCAGCCTGCAATAAATTCAGTCTTCTGACAATTATGGGAGGGAATACAATTAATTTTTAGACAAGGCAAGAAGACGAGCATGGCTATGTGGCTTACACATGTGATGTTTTCTTGACAGAAATTGAGGACAGTGATAAGAGTTAACACTGAGGAAGAGAAGGGAGTGATGGACATGTCGGTTTTAACATTGAACAGCTGAAATCTTACAAAACCCAAAGTGTTCTTTGTCCACATAGATGCCTATGTGTACCGTATATCTAGACCACCAGGACATTCGTCACACAGGAGCTGTATACAGACATACACATTTTCAGTCTGCAGTGATTGCTTGTGAGGCTGTTTAATATTCAATTCTAAGCTGCTGTCAGATGGCATAATGATTGAGCTGTTGAAATATCCTGTTCTATTCAGTATACCGGCCCTGTTGGGCTGCATGCATGTTCAGTGTGTGTGTGCGCAGTCCCTATAGTCCCTGCTCATCATGAAGGTGGTTAAGAGAAGACTTTCCCTGGAGTATGCTAATCAGGTTGCTTAGAGACTTTCAGAGTCTCAATAATTTTTGTGCCATTTTTCTCTTCGTCTAAGCTGCCATTTCAGTCGGATTCCTCAGGCTCAGCTGCCACGCTGCATCAAGGCGTTTTTCTCACTGGCTTTTCACACTTAGTTTGACATGTTTTTACTCTGAGCAACAACGGTCTAACCCCAGGTGATTGGAAGCTTTGAAAGGCAGTGCAGGGGAGAAAAAATGGGAATGCTTTAAAAAAAATTCGTGTGATTAAAAAAAAAAAAAAAATCGATTGATT
>VUQR01016945.1:1956-34148 GCA_015108515.1 Hemichromis elongatus
GTGGTGGCCAGTGTCCGGCAGCCTCGCCTCTGTCAGTGTGCCCCAGGGCAGCTGTGGCTACAATGTAGCTTGCCATAACCGATGACTGAATGTAGTGTAAAGTGTTTTGGGGTCCTTAGGGACCATTTCTCTAATCCACATGGACTCCAGAGTACACATAGGGACTCTGTTTATGATCTGGTGCAGCACGTTTTATTTGTAATATTCAATACATTTAAATATATAGTAAAAAGAAATTTGCTGTATCGCTATAATCAGCACCTGCTTATTTCACTTAACAATTTCTTTAGAAAAAAGAATTATGAACTTGAGGAAACCACAGGTCAAGTTGCAACAAAACGATCCAGACAGTGTTTGTTAGGTTGTGTGAAAGTGTCTGATTGCATGATGGAGGCAAGGTACATTGAGGTGGAGTTGCATAATTTAATATTGCAGAGAGGTCCAGATGCTGTTCTTTCAGAACAATCAAAAAGAAGAACTGATCATATGTCACTCACTATAGAGCAGGAATGTCAAAGTACAGCTGGTGACGTGTCTTTAACCAGTTCGTATTTGCACAGAAATCTCCTCATGTAGGCAGTTTGTAAGCAAGCCACAGTGTTCTAACCCATTTAATCCATGTATTTTGTTAAACACATATCCAATCCAGAGCTGTAAGGGAGCCCAGCTGTTTTGGGGAGAGAGGTGGGGTAAACTCTCGACGGGTTGCCAGATGTCTGTATTCTTTTTTCTGTCTTTAAAATTCAAATAATTTGTTTAGACTGAAAAATACCTTTCACTTTCGGCACATCTACACACATGTAGTGTTATGACCAGTTCAAGTCATACTACCAACTGGATAAGGATTAGAAACAAAAACATACTGAACGTAATATTACCTTCAATCTGTGTAAATCTGTACAAATGTCACATTGCAAAATGGTACTAAACAAATAACGAAAAGAAGCAAGAAGGCTCACCTGCAATCTCCTGCAACACAAAACATGGCAAGAAGGCCTGGGGATGAAATGTGCAATAACCAGATCCCCATATTCCAATGCACTGTATCCTAACATGTTGAGTATTTGCACACTTTGTCAGTGGACTAAATTGTATCTATGGCAAGCAAATTGTGGCCCAGGCTGTAGGTTGAAATTTTGGCTTGTTATTTTGTGTCTTTGGCACAAAAAAGTCTGAAAAGTATTGCTTTGCAATAGAGTATATAAATGTAGAGGAAGTTTGTGTCACATTTTAAAAATGTATACATATTTGCAGAGTATAATGCAGTTGGAAACAGTTTAGTGATGTATTTTTAATAGCTGTAATATAATCAGAAGACAAAGGACACTACTTTAATACACAGCTGCAATAATAGAGTTTTTATTTGCCGTGCTTGGGAGGATAAATATGCACGCCGCTTTAACTTGTCCCTTTAAATATTTAAACCAGATACAGATAACCAACACTTGGCACTCTTGGTCTTGCATCAGCATGGAATAACAGTCTTCACTGTTCTCCTCCAAAGCCCCCAGGAGCGTCATCTGTTCCTGAAGTTTCTGTGCTGTCAACACAATAAGTCTCGCTTGGCGATAAATTACAACGCAGATGTTCTGAGTTTATGATTAATGTCAGTCTTGTGGTCTTAATGGTGAACAGCATTACAGGAATCTGCACAGCAATTTTCACTACATCCAGCCTTAGATCCTCTTTATAAAATCCACCTTCACTTATTCTCTTAAAGTATTTTGATCATGTCTGCTGTGAAACAGCCTCTGAACTTGGCTATTTTTTTGTAATTTATGTAAGAAACTTTATTCCTCCACTGAAAACAAAAACTGGGGTTATTATCTCAAAATTCTGGCTTAATAATTTAAAATTTTAAGGTCAACATTTTAAGTGTCAAACCAAACTTGAGCCCTAATGTTAATTTACAGTGATTTGAACTTTGAGACCCAAAGTTTTGAGTTACAGATGAAAAAAATAAATAAACACATAAACACAATTGGTGGCAGAAACCAGTTTCCGTAATAACGAGTTCACTTTGTCTGCTTGTAGGTTTAGTTTAGGAGGACTATTTAAAAGGTGTGGATGGATTTACATGAAGATGTTTCCAAAGGGCAGGCTTACTGAAATTTACCAGTGATTATTTGAATCCACATCCAGATGTGGAACAAGGAATTAGATGTTAGATGGACTCTTTATCATTGTGTGATAAAACTTTTCTCATTGTGCATGCAGGGATTCTATCTTTGGCAGAATTACATATCTTGCTTCAGTGTTGTTTCAGTATATCCCATAAGATAAGTAGTCCAAGGGTTGCTTTTGACATACAGGTAGAGACACTCCTACTACTTTGTACCTGTGCTAACACTAGTTCAGTGAAAACACAAATACAGACTAAGATTAGCTTCACTTGCTGCACTTTAGAAGGTAAATTTACCCAAACTGTAGTGTCATTTTCAACATGTAGTTCAGTATAATGGAGTTTAACTGCAGCGCTTCAACATGCTGAGACACATGCGGCACAGCTGTCTTAAGCAAAAAAGTGTAAAAAAAAAAATACTAAGAAGAACAGAACGTCCCATTTAATACTTTAAATTTCAGATATTTATCATTAAGCTAATAAGTTCAAAACATTCCTGATAAAAAAATGTTTTAACTCTATTTAAACCTTCTGTTTATTTTTTTATGAAACTCATAAGTGATAAGCCTTGGCACTGCTGAACCTGCCCCACATTTACTTATCAGGGATTTATTTACTTTTTATCTCTGGGAGCCAAAAGCTCAGAATTAAGACTTTTCTAAAGGCTCAATTTTAATCTTTTTTTTTTTTTTTAATTGTATTTTATGGTGTCAGCGAGAGTGGACGTTCCTAATACAGGCTTATAGCTGTTTCGTTCGAGCACAGAAGCCCCACCCACCTGGTGGATAAACCTTCTGTTTTTGAGAAGCAGCCAATCAGAGGAAGGTTTGCTTAGAGAGAGGAGAGAAGCTAAAACATCTTAGTTTAATCAGAAGAACTGTGTGAGATAAATAATATAGCCAGAAAGACGGATAAACTGGAGGATTGCTTTTAGCTTTTGTTAACCACAAGTTTTTTTTAAGATAGCTGTTAGCTTGTTTATTGTGAGCTTAAATCAGTAAAAGTTTTCTCTTTAAGTCTGATCTTTTGTCTCACGATGATGAATAAAACCTTCTCTTTTTGTAGTTTCAAGAAACAAAATTGTAATTTTGGTGTTATTATGATCTTAGCTGGTGTGAAGTGACTGAGAACATGATTGCAGGCTTGTCTCAGAGCACATCCGCACACATCTGTCGCTGTGTCCCTGCTTATGTTTGCTTATGTAAACCACAACTTAATAAATTTGCACTAGCTACATTATATAAGGCCGTGCATGATGTCAGTGTCCCTGGTATTTGAATATGTATTGCAGAACACAATTTGATAAAACCTTATCATCCTCAAAGTTCATTCACACGCATTGAAATAGAAACACACATACATTTAGCATTTACCTCTTTCAAACAAGTTTGACCCAGCTGTCTTTGTGTTACTGTCATGTGTGCCGTGTATGCTCCCTCTGTGCTCACATTAGACACAGAAGAAAAAAAATGTCTTTGTCTTTGTAATAAGAAAGGAGCTTCTCTGAACATACTGGACGCATCATGTGATGTTTAGACTGGATAAGAGAGGGAAAGAGGGTGAGATGAAGCAAATGGGGTGGACACTGCATGGACTGTGACTCCCTCTCCCTCCCTCACTGCTCTCAGGCCCTGACTATATAACAGAGAGCGGAGCCCTCCTGAAGTTTGCTAAGTCAGGCTCATTTGAAGACTTATAGGCTCCAGATTCACTTCTTCTCACTTCTGGAAGCTGGCAGGGGTGCTCGAGTCCTCCACAAAATCTTGTAAATCAGGGAAGCCACCAGGTTGACGTTGAGCAACGTGGCCAAATAGAAAGAAAGAAAGGACCTTAAAAGCAAAGAATCTCAAACACCCCGGTCCATTGGAAAGATGCAGACGACAGGCTTCTTCACCCAAAAGAAAGCAGCAGCAGCACTGTGCATTGTCCTGTTAGTGGTCGCTCAACAGGTGAGTGGAGTAAATTTGGTAATAACCACAGCGCTGGTGTTAATTTTACACTCTTTATCTATGCTGTCATCAGGAAACACCAATAACTGTAACTCTAATCCTGGGCAATCAGAACATGTAACTTTTGTTATTCTTAAAATGTTCTTCCAAATGAGGAAAATAAATCAGCTTAAAAAAGTTCAATTTGCCTTTCTTTAAAGTATAGAGTGATAAGTTCATTAATCTATGGTTACATCAATAACCGTCTAACGTATTCCTCCCTTATTAAGTCTATCAGCAGTATCTTTCACTCCCATTTGATTTGGATTGAAACCCGTTTTGTGAAAATCTTTGAATTTGAATTTGCCCACTTTTAACATCAGGTATGATTTCACCTGTCAATGCTACAAGATACTGGATAGCACTGACATTTCACCGTGTCTCCTCTGAGCTCGTATCTTCCTCTGTGGAGCGTCCATGGTGGAAGAGCTAAAGTGTAACTGAAAGGGTTTCTCTCCTTCGGGTTGTGTTTGATCCCTTCTTTCCTTTGCTTCTGCCTTACTTGACTTCCTGTCAGAATAAAGGAGTTCTTCCTCCTCATGGTCACCAGTGCTTACTCATAGGTCACGTAACAGTTGATGAAGCTTATGTCTTCCCACTCCTTTGAGTCAGCATACATTGTACTACATAACCATCAAACATTAGTGTGGCTCTTTTTAATGAAGATTTGTATACCTTTCCATTCCACCTGTATTCCAGGTGTGTGCAGGTCCTTTGGTTTCACAGGATCAGTCCAACTTCCTTCAGAGTGCAGATCTAAGAGGGTCAGATGTCATCCGTGCTCCAAGGAGGATAGCTCGGATGACCCCGCTGTGGCGGATCATGAACAGTAAACCCTTCGGAGCTTACTGCCAAAACAACTATGAATGCTCCACGGGCCTCTGCAGGTAACTCTGCTGGCAAAAGTGCAAAATAAGTAGGCTGTGTAAAAGTAGGAGCTCAGATTTTGATGTAGAAAGAAAAAAGGAAAAATTATGTAGATTTTATGTTGATGTTAAGAAGCTAACTTTTCAGTTCTTTTTCTAATTTTTGTTTACAGTAAAAAAAAAAAATGCTTATGAAGGTCCTTACTTTTTAGCCTCACCCATCCATCAATACTCTTCCGCTTATACCTGTTAGGGTCTGGTATAAATTTGACTGATTGCTGGGACACAGTTCATCATATTATCCTTATTAAATAAAGTCATTCACTTGTCTTTAGATAAATCCACTGGGCTGATAAATCCTGCAAAATGAAACAAATATTTTCTATGGCGGCTTGTATCTGCCGACCACTCAATATATATTTATCTTGTTTTCTTCCATAAATCTCAAAATTTCAAAATGCTGATTGGAAATTTTGGAAATTAAATAAGCTTTAATACGTGTTCTGGATTTTTTTAACATCTGCTTGTGTTTTGTTTTCAGGGCAGGACACTGCTCCACAGTGAACCGCTCGGCATCACAGCCGGTGAACTATTAAAGGTCCGAGGACACAACCAGCATGTTCATCCTGACGGGTTCTGATAACTGGAAGATCAGCTTTCCCAGGCTTCTTCTCCTTCTCCTTCTTTAGTTTTAAATCAGAATTTGTATTTATTTTCCAGTAAAATGATTTTTTAAATGCACCTGTCAGGCAGCTACTGCTCCACCTGATGCATTTCAAATGGCCAAAGAAGATCAACATTTGGGGCCTTTCAAACTTTAAACATTTGATGACAGTTTAACCAAACAGAAAGTTGTATTTCTGCAACTACAGAGCTTTTTAAATTATTATTATCGCTGGAGGCTGTGTCCTACTAGTGATAACAGTGATTAATTTACAACCCACTCCTTCATAAATATCATAAGACAGCAAAACATTTTTAAAGGAAAATTTTAATTTTGTAACTCTGAGCAGATGTGTAGTTTCCACATTCTTATGGAATGTATGGAATGCAACTGGTCATTTTTTCCAGGGTGTAAAACTCAGATTTTTTATGATAAGACTTGTAAATATAACAAGGAGCTGCGCAGCAATGCCTTCTACAAACTCCTCACCTGCACTTTAAAAAAAAAAAATACTTGCAGTCATAATTTCTGTGCCTTTAATAAATGGACCAGCTGGGCCATCACAGCTTAGTTTAGTCCAAGGTTAAACTAAAAGGTAAAATGTAAATGAAGCTTAAACCAGCAGAGAACAAATGATGTGGAGCTGACCTTTAGCTCTTGACTTACTTACTGTTGGGAGTTTTACATCAAACAAAGTTTGTTTTAGAAATCTTAAGAATATGAATGAAAAAAACTCAAGCACTGGCCACAGAGAGAAACAGAAAAAAAAACAAAGAAATGAAAATTTTATAAAAGGGGATAAAAATAAAATTAGAAGAGGTGGAGCAATATCTTTATGGATTGAAGAAAAAAGTTATTTAAAGTACACTCAGGTTCTTAAAAAAGGGTTAAAAAACAGTTGGATTAACTGACAATATCTGTAATGCTGATTCTGGTATTTTATTTATTTCATCCTTTTTTTAAATGTCAAAATGTGCCCATTTTCATTTAGCATTTTAAACTCAGTTTATGATATTTCACTTTTTGTTTTTTTAAGAATTACCAATCCCATGACTGTTTTGTTTTATTTTTTGTTTTTTTAAGATTAAAAGCAGAAATGTCATGTCTACACACTCAAACAATCTTTAATCTGCAAAGTCTCAAAGTTGAGCTACCTGATGGGCTGACTGTACAAATACTGGGAACAGATTGAGCTGCAAAGCCTTGTTTTTTTTTTTTTATTTGCACATCTATGAAATCCTGAAATTTAAGAGGCGGTTGCAGATATAGCTTCAACTCACCTGCACAGTTTACTTCATGCACGCAGCAGGTGCTTGCTCATATTTTGTACACTCAGGATGCACTTTTAAACCCAAATTATCTTGGTACTGTGTATTGCTTACTGTACTGTTTTACTTACATCTGAAGGGCCGGAGATGAAGTGAAATAAAGACATCAGACAAAAGAATCAGTGACTCAAACGTGGCACATTTGTATGGCTTCGTGTCTCCTCATATACCTTTCACCTGGGACATAATGTGGACAGAGCTGGTAAACAAATGAATCTGCCGCCAGCGTTCAAAAGTCAAACAGCTGCTGGTGCACAGATATTTGGTCTTTCACAACGAGAGAAGCGAGCCAAGTGTGTGAGTGGGTGTAGGAGATAAGTCGTGTTGATTTAAGAGGAATGACACCTCCTCAAGGAGTTTTCCAAATCTTAAGAAAATCTGCAGAGTCATCAGAAATGCCTGTTTGCATGTTTGTATTTTCAAACTTGATGAGTCTGCACATTCCTGCTGAATTCACTTAAAAGAAAACAGAATTGTTCTGACATTTCGGCTTTCAGTTTAAGTTTGGAACAGAAGAGGAGTCGAGAGGGAGGAAGGCAAAAATGGGCCCAAATTAATGGAGTTGTACTTTTTTCTACATTAAATTTTTAACATCTTTTAAAATATTTTTTTTAAAAGTTAGTGTAAATAATAAGAATAAAAGAAATGAACAGAAAAACACTCCTTTTATTGATAGATGGCAATCCAAACTTTTATTTGTCTCCTAAAAAAGTCCAAGTACAGGTATTGCGTCCAATTCCTTGTTCAAAATATTTCAGATATTTTGTTTGACCTTTACTGCTTTGATAGGAGTTTAGAAGGAGCAACTAAGTGCTGATAATTAAATACACTTGATTAAGTAATCGTCAGAAAGTCTGATGATTACTTAATAAAAATCTGAACCTTTGGCAGTTTCCTGGCCTGGAACATTTAAGTGTGTGTTAACACCATGATGCAGTTTCACAAACTGCGCAACATCTCATACTCTACAGACCTTAGTTAGTTAAAAGTTAAAGATCATGACAGTACAGTTAGAAAACGATTGAACAAGAATGATTTGTCTGGAAGGGTTGTGAGGAGAAAGCCTCTCCTCTCTAAAAAGGACATGGCAACACGGTTCAAGTTTCCAACTGCATCTGAACAAATCAGAAGACTTCTGAAACAATGTCATTTGAAAAGATGAGACCAAAGGTGGTGAAGGGGTGATGAAGCAGGTCCCCTACTAATTGGAATGTTGGTGGTTTGATTCTCATCTGCTCCAGTCTGCATGCCAAATACCCTTGGGCAAGATACTAACCCCAAGTTACTCACTGATGCATCTGTTGGAATATGAATGTGTGTGAATGATAGATAGAAGCACTTACATAGAGTAAAGAAAAAGCCAACAGGCGAATGAGGCAAGCTGTGTAAAGCAACCTCAGTGCTTAGAGTAGAAAAGTAAGAACAAGTTCATTTACCCAGATCAGGGTTTGTTTTGCGGTCATTGAGTTGAGCATGAACTCGTCAGTATACTAAAGTATTCTAGAGTCAAATGTGAGGCCACCTATCCTATGTGACAACGGTCCCAAGCACAGCCGCAAATCTGCAGCAGAATGGCTGAAAAGAAAGAAAATGGTGCAATGTCACAGTTTAAGTACAGACAACAACCTGATTAAAGAAGATGTACATAAACAAATGTCCGCACACCTCAATGAACGGAAGCGTGCTGTACAGAACAGTGAGCCAAAACCTCTCCAAAGGTGAGAGACTGATGAAGTCATACAGAAAACAATGGCCATGCAAGTGAATGAGTCCACCAGGCAGGGGTCCACTGAGGTCTGCAGCCAAGACACTTACACTTCAAGAGTGTGGAGAGTGAAAAAACCAGCCTTGGCTTTGTTCATGACCGATGTTCATTGGTGGAGTGTTGGAGTGTTGGCCATATGGAGTCCAGTATGTGCTCACTGGGGTAAATTTGTATGATTAAATCCTATAATTGGGTACATTTGCTGATAAGAAGCAATTCTGCCAGAATACCTCATCTTAGTTGTTTTAGAAACAGACTCCATCAAACAGATTACTGGCAGATGATCGTAATGCTTACAGCTGAAATGTGTTCATGTTTTGGCAAACAATGAAGAACGAGACTTTATCACCAAGCGTTGGCATTCTGCTTTCTTTCAGATCACATCTGGTTTCACTGTGTTTAATTAATCACAATTCAGCGAGCAAGCTGAACAGATGACTGAAATAGAGAGAGAGAGAAAAAAAGAGGTTTACGTGAAATTGAAAACACAGGCAAAGCTTTCACTGACCATCATTTGATTAACCACACAGACAGATTAGTGCCTGGCAACGGATAAGTGATCAGTTTGCATGTGTCTGTGTGTGCACGTGCACGCGTCTGCTGGAGAAAATGTTCAGGCCCGTTGAGTGCAGTCCATGTTTATCCTCATCTGTTTGCTTTCATGTATGTAACCCAGGTCATGCATTTCTGTTCACATAACCAGCCACAGTTTAAAAAAAAAAAAATTGTGTTTAGAGTTCAAAGTTCACTTAACATACTTATCTGACTGAATATTTTCTCTTTTGAGGCCATTTTATTTAAGGTTAAAAAAAAACCAAGATCCTGCGCTTTAACCATTTATAACGCTTCTCAAGTTTTTTTTTGGTACACCTTGTTAGTATTTGGTTGGATGCCCTTTTTGCTTTGATTCTTGGTGACAGATTCAACAAGGTGATAGAATCATTCCTCTGAGATTTTGCAACATTCCATATTTAGACGACAGCATCCCACAGATTTGCTGCAGATTTGTTGGCTGCAAGCAATACTTAGGCTGTGGTGTTGAAAAGATGCTAAGGAGCCCTAAATGTGCCAAGGAAATATCTTCCACACCACCACCATGAGCAGCTCTGAATTTAGCTAGGATTAGTGTCATGAGGCGATATCCGGACCCGACAGCGAGTGCACAGATAGTCCCAACTCCGTGATGATGGCATATCAATACATGCCTTTGCCAGCGTCTCCCAGCACAGTGGAATCTGATCTGCCACTGAGTACATTATGTTTCAGTCCATCTGTCAGGCATGCATACAGGCATGGCAGAGTCCAGAGGAGAGCTGCCTCCATCCTTAAAGACCCCGCACACCCCCAACACAGACTGCTCACACCTCCACCCTGGAGACAAAGTGAAATCCAGAACATCGCGACTCAACGATTCCTTCTTCCCCACTCATTTTACACATTAAGCTCCTTGTACATCCATCTACATCTACGGGGGTCATACAAGCTACTGAGTATTAATCAGTGTTAATTAAATTTAATAAGAATGGACTAAGCCTGCTGGATCATTTTTCACTTTGATTTTTGAGGTGGTCTTTGAATTCAGCCCTTGCAGTTTAGTTATTTGATTGCCATCAAACTTCTTGGCACCCTTTCAGTTTCAACACTTCCTTGCTCCTTCCCTGTTCCTTTAGTTTTTGGTTTGACTGGTATATTTCCAACAAAGCACATGTAACAGGCCTGAAACAGGAACGTAACAGGAAACTGTAAGATGGAGACTGCACTTTGAAAAGTTTAAAAAGACCCAACCAGCAATATGACTCATTAAAAACACTCATAACAACTGATTTTGATTATTTTATTACAGAATTAGTTTCAAAAACAAAAAACAGTCAACAGCTTGCTCACTAACACTTGCTCTGCTACGATCGGCTGTAGTTCACGTGGAGTGTACTGAAATACACGATAACTGACATCAGCTGATTACTGGACATTTAAACAGCAGGCGCGATCAGGTATGTTGTTGAATAACCTTAATAATTTATTCCAAATTTTCCATCAATAACGTAAACAGTGAACCATCGAAGAGCCAACAGACAAAATGTGTTCAAGTGTAACTGCAATTAATCTAAAAACAGAAACAAAATCACAGTTTCAGAAATCAGACGAGAAAATTAAGGCAAAGAAACGCATTAATACACTACATGCTGAAGAAAACCTTCTGAGAAATTACTTCAATTAATTGTTTTAAATAAAACAGCAATCCTGATGTTTCAGCCACACAAACTTCTAGACTCAAATACAACCATGTTAAGGCATCATGGCCTCTTTAAGACACCTACCTACAGGAGCTGATTGTAATTAACGGCTTAGACCTAAAAAAATAAATAAGTACCAGTTTTTTGTTTGCTTTCCATTTTTTTAATACACCGTACAAACACACAGGACTGGAGGTATACAAAGTCGGGTGAGTCTTATTGGTTGAGCGACCAGGTGAGGTAATAAATTAGGAAACGTTAGAAGATTAATTTGATTTTTACAGACTTCATGTTTAAGTTACACAGTGGATAGAGGTGAAAATTTTTAAGGTAGTGATGAGCGCAAGGAGAAAAAAAAACTCTTTTTCTGGCCAAGTTGATTATAACTGGGATACATTTACATCATTTCCACAGATAGAGTTAGCATATTTGGCTAATTTTTCCCATAATTAAATAAAAAAACTAGCAGGGTATGAAAATTAACCGCAAATTAACTACTTTAACTCGTTCCCCCTTTGAGAACTACTACAGATAATCTTCGTTTCTCTTGTCTGAACTGAGTTTCTGTCATATTTAAGGCGCTCCAGGTAGTGGGTAGCTTACTATGGCTACCCCTGGAAAACCAAATGTGCATTAATCGGCAGCTGAAAACAGTTCCCAACAAAAAGATGCATTATTTACCACAGTTTTAGTAACATTTGCTAATAACTACTGTGCTATGGTGTTTTAGGAAGTTTATTTAAATATCTGACCAATTTTTATGTTGTGTTAACACTCAAAGGTTTAGTACGGCAAACAAATATAAAGCTAAATAAACAAGACAAAACAATCCAATTTCTAACCAGCGGATGATGTGGATTCATGCTAGGTAAAATACTTCAGCTCTGGAAAGGGGTTAATCGAAATTGCTGATTCCAAATTTCACTTTTACTCCTCCTAACGTTTGCCATTAGGAGTGAATGTCTGGATTTCCATCAGGTGAGTGACACGAGGCATTTGAATGCATTGCCAGACTTAAAGTAGGAAACTGCGGGTGATTACTGAGAGTAAAAGAAACACAGGAAGTCACCACGCTGAAAAAGAGAAGCAGACAAGGCTAGCTAACGTCGCTGCCACAGTTTGTGCGGCATTCTGTTGATTGGGTACAAGCAGCGGCTGAAGAGGACGGCTTGTCATGTAAAACCTACCACCTGATCTATCATCTGCATTAACACACGTGTGGTGACAACACAAAGAGAGGCTGTTAAGTTAGTTCATGTAGTAAAAAAATAAAAACAAAAACTAACTGTATCACCATCTCGTCTTTTCACTGCACGGCACACGAGCCGCTGGGCAGGAAGTCCTGCACGTACACCGCCACAGCCTTTGTGAGGTAGGTCATGCTCCCGAAGCGGCCACTGGGGGCGCTGTCATACAGCAGCCTGCATATTCCTGTGGACGGGTCCCTCTCCAGGATGTGCTCCTCTGCTCCGAGGTCCCTCTGCAGAAGAAAGGAAGGAGAACAACCTGCTTTAGCTGACCACAGGGATATGGACGCTGGGAGTTTAGAGCAACTGCTGACCTGGTCCTTGTCGAACATGTCGTTGGCCAGATGGACGATCTTCTCCACGTGGATTATAGAGCCGATGCTCTGGATGTCTACGTCAGCCAGCATGGTGAGGACCAAGATGGCCTCCACCAGGAGCTGTCGGTACTCAGGCTGAGGGACTCTGTTCAGGACGGTCTCCACGTGGACGGAGAACTTTATCTCCCCTGGGGTCATCTGAGAAGGGGGGGGGGGATTATTATAGTTTTTATTTAATGAGTAGTTTGTAAAATTATTTCATTTTAAGGTTTTTATGTTTTATTTTTAAGATTGGTTTCAGTTAGATAATTTCAGTTTGTTTTGTATTTTATTTTAGTTTTTACTACTGTAAAATATTGGTTCAAAAGTTTCGTTTTTATTGTCATCATGGTTAACCAGGATGGGTTTTTCGAGACCTTGTTTTAGTTTCGAGTTTAGTTTTAATGAATTTTAATTACCTTGGCAAGTAGATGGACAATAAATGTCTGTAAAAAGTTTTGTTAAACTTTACAGATAAAAACTTTTTTTTGCATTTACACATAGTTTAAAACCTAAAATCAAAACTAAAACTAGGTGTGGAAAAACATTTGTTTTCATATTTCAAGAGAATTTGTTATGCAATATCGTTCAAATGTTTGCTGATCAAAGCATTCTTGTCTTAATAAAATGACAATACAATTAGTATCTGCAAAAAATCAGGATTAAACAGATTCAAAGTTATCATGCAAAGTGTAGAAGCAGTAAAGAAATTGAAGGATTTTTAGGAAGTAGAATTTAATTCAATTTTGTAAATATCCCAAATTTTTTTCCTGCTTCTAAACATTTTTTGCTTTTTTACACAAGCAAACATTAATGTAAAATATAAAAAAAGCTCCAAATCAGTTCTTCTAGCTAAGGATGGACCTGTTTTAAAATCCGGAGCTAACATCAATGTTTAAAACAACCTTTTTAATGACTTTTTTGTTAGTATCATTTTCACCAACAGTCAATAAATACATACATTTTTTACTATTTTAAAAGGCATTAAAATGATGGGAGACACCAGATCATCTAATCTGAATGACAACAAACTGAGTATCACCTAATAAATTAGCAAAAACATACTAATAATAATTAATTTTGGCTCTTACAATTAAATTCTTAAAAGTGTCTTACTATAAAGTAACCCTAAACAGAAACAACAAGGTGCTTCAAAGAGCTTTACGTTGAAAAAATAAAAAATAAATAAGAAGAAATAAATTCCCAATACAGCATTTCAATGATGACAAGACCAACAAAAAAAAAGCATTAAAAAATATTAAACAGTAAAATTTCTCTCTCAGTTTCACATGATGTATGTAATCAGACATCACCTCTCTGGTGGTTGAAGATGGAAGAACAAAGCCCTCTATGGACAGACCATGGCACTGCAAGAAACACATCAGTATCACAACATAAGACCACAACTACCACATAAGTCCAAGTGTGACAGACACGTTTGGTTCATGTCTTCTTAAATTCAACCACTAGAAGATTCACAACAGGAAGCAATAATTATACTTTAAAATTTAGAATAAAAGTGTTCACTAATTAATCCAAGAAGTGAATAACTTAAAAAAAACAACAACAAACCAACAAAAATAAATCACACTGTCATACAGCTGGAGTCACAACTCACCTTCTGCAGGATCTTCCAGACTTTCTGGTAAAAGCCGATGGGCACTCGGTTCAGCGCTCCGTCCAGACGCCTCCTACGCAGCCACTGACCGTGTCTGGTATCCTTAGCAACCGGAATCTTGTCCGGGATGTCAAATGATTCCAAGGACGGCAGCCGGAACCTCTGAACAGATGGGAAGAGAAAAGAGGAGTCACTCGTTACGCTACGTTTATTCTGGAAGAACAGCGCCCACTTCCTGTTTTGAGGTACAATGACACCAGCAGACTGCTAATCCACATCTGATGGAGTGGTTCATGTTAGGGCCACTACAGGAAAACAAATAAAAAAAAAACACTGAGTAAAAACAAAAAGCAGCAGAATAACGCAAATCTTTACCCCAGACTCGTTGCTTTCTATGTCCGGTGACTGCATGCCCTGAGAGGCAGAGAATCAAACATAAAAGAGGAGAAAGAAAAATGAAAAAAAAATAAAAGGACATGAAAATAATTCTGAAGCATAAAGGATCGGTAAAAACCAGCATGCATGAATCAAAACCAGGATGTCAAGTGGGAGAAATTCAGTTAGAAAACTACGAATCACAGCACAACTCAACCCAAACGCCATCATACTGTAACAGCTGGTTAAAGATAGTTAAAATCTTATATACAAGAGGGACCTGTGGGCTCCAAATACTTGAAGTTTTACAGAATCAACCACTGTGACATTTTCCTACAAAGCCTATTATAAATAATTCAGCTTAATAAACATAAGTTTTATTTTCCACGTTTTAAATGGGAGTAAATTTAAATTTATATTCACCTCTGATTGGACAGAGAAGCACTGGTTAATAATAATCATCATCATAATTATAGTTTAATCAACAAAATGTTGAGCAGCCACACATTAGAGTGTTAATCGCTCAAAAGGAATCCCTGAATTATCAGTTATAAGACTTTAGTCATGTTATCACCGTCACCTTCAGAGTGGACGTCACAGAATTGTCAAGCTGAAAGCAAGAGACAAGAATTCATGATACATGATCACATGGGGACAGAAGTTGCTAACTTTGTATCATACTGTAATTCCATGTGTAGCTCAAAGTAATGGTGGAGTTTGAAGATAGGCGTGGCCTGATCAGAGTAAAGGATTCAATATGACGGACTCACAGCTTTGAGCGACACAGCCACGGAAGTTCATGTTTGTAGTCAACATGACGACAATAATAATAAAAACCAGCCATGGTTTCTACTTTGATTCAGTTTGATCAGAAATTACCTTCAGCTTCACTTAATTTGAATGAAGTGTTAACTGAAAATTACAATTTTGATTTGAAATTTCAGCACCTATATGTTCCTCACTCTTAGTTTATCATCGTCACCTTAACTGAGTCGGTCAAAGACACCCTGCGGTCTGTCTGCAATAGTCAAAAACACATCGACCAAAGGCCAGTTTTTAAATCTGCAACCCCAGCTTCCTCCTCCACAGCAAAGTCAAAGGCACATTCAAATCCTTCTTCTCAACACTGATGAAATCATCACCATCATCATCACCTCTTCAACTGGATCTGTCAAAGACAGCCTGGGTTCCTGGGTTAAAAAATAAATAATGGAGACAATTATAGCCGCTGCCTCAGACGACACAATCTACAGATCGGAACATTTTATTTTACCAAAAGGTTATGGTGTAACAAGTTTAATCTCCATACTGCCCTAAAAGTACACACCATCAGTTTTAAAGCATCTACATTAAAGAGTAGTGCTAATAAAAGCTGCAGAGCAGTGATATCAAACTCAGTTCACTTCATGGGTTAACTGTAGCCCAGTCTGAACTCATGCGTAGCCAAACCCATGGAAACTATTTAATTTTAAGATCTATTTAAAGTTTATGTTGAGTCTTTTTATAGGGTATAGGATTCCTTTTTATTTTTTCATTTAATGAGTAAAGTTAGAACAGAAAAAATATATGATGGGAAGTGTATTTTTATCAGGTAAAATAGACCCAACTTTAGTAATAGCCTAGTTTATAGTTTACATTTAAATGAGTGATGCATTTTAGGTTATCTTAAGGAAAATAATGCTATTTAACAAATAAAATTACATTCATTAAGGCTGCTGTCATTTCATGTACATTAAAATTTAGAAATAATGGCGGTAAAGTAGGAATAGAAGGTGAATTAACAGCTACAAGTAAAGGCTAAAAAAAAAAACAACAACAAAAAAATAGATTGAATACATGTAATTACTGTGATAGTTAATATTCCTTCATGTGATCATCACCTTAAGTGTGTCCATCATGGATAACCTGCGATCCACCTGCAACACAAGGACTAGGTCATGAATGAAACTCTGAGCTGTTTTAACAGCAGATCAACAGATCAAATTGATCGACGCTCTTGATCTTAAAGCCGACAATTTTCCATTAACGAGCCACCGCTCTCCTTCAGCGCATGCTTTCAGCTCTCTATGAATTAACTTCATGTCCCACCAGCACCCTCCTCCAGGTGAATTAGCACCTGATTTAAATCATTAACGTCACCTTGCTCACATCCGTCAAAGACAACCTTTGCTCCAGCTGCAAAAACACAAAAGTCGAGTTGGCCAAAAAACAACAAAACAATTTCACAATAAGAGCCTCTCCTGCCTCCATCTCTACCTCTTTACAATAAGCTGCTGAGTTTACGCGTTTGATGACAGTCAAATGTTAAAGTTAACACTGTGTGTGCCTGAAGAAGCACTTTGAGATGAGCTTCCTAATGTGGAGCAAGGTAACTGTAAAGTCATGTTCATGACAACCTACCATCTTCATGTCGCTCTTCAGTTTGCTGATGCCGGCTCTCTCGCTTTTAGTGGCTCCCACGTTCCCGAGATGATGGATTGAGATGGCAGGACTGATGCCAGCATCCATCTCCCGTACTGTGTGGAGGATTGAGGAAGGAGAAACAAACAGAACAGACACAAAGAGGAAAATAAACAGGAGTAAACGTCAAACAGTGGATGTGTGGATTTTTGTTTAAAATGAAGTCTGGAAAAAGTTTAAAGTAATTCTACTGAAAAACAGATTAGTACAGTACACATGAGCAAATACTCCCATGCTAACCAAGCAACTAAAATATATATAAACATTAACAATAATATTAATAACAACAGTAAATAATATAGAGAGGTCCTCTCTAAATTGTTTACCAGTCTCATTTAGTTTAACATCACTTGTGCGATGTTACAGTTTATCTCTGGTAATACGAGGCCTGTCAGTGGCTTACTTATTTAAAACTGTTGCCCATCGTTCTTCTACAGCATAATGAAACTGCTAGCAGATTATTTTGGCTACACTAGTGTCAAAAGATTTTTCCTTTCATATAATGACTGCCCCACCCAATCAGAAAGCTTCACAGTGGGTAGAGAGGAAGCAGCAGAGACTGTGTAAGATTGCAGCACGTGGACTGATACTCATGTTACATGAGGTAAGAGGACTGACCGCTGCGCTCCACTCCGAACTCCTTCCCGCTGAGGATGTGATGGAGCAGGTTCTTCAGTTCAGATGGACTCAGACTCATCAGGGTCTCAGTGGCCTCCTCTCCTGTACTCACAAACACAAAAGCAAACATGACACCGGAGGCCCATACTACCAAGAAAGATTATTGTTGAGCTTTAAGTCAGAGCTTCCCTTCCCATGCAAACAACTCTTTTTATCTGGCTAAATCACCATTGTAGCTTATGCTGAACACATAACTTGGTTAATACATAAGCTGATTGGGAGCAGGCTATGTTTGCATTTAAAATCAACTAGAAAATGCATTTTCATGCGCGTGTCTGCTGCTGGTTTAAATAAACAGAAAAGTAGCTCTCAAACAAATGCTTCCCAAGAGAAAACTACAAATTGTATGGAAAAAATTCTTTCACATGGTGACAGCACAAAGACAGCCCGTACTTCTGATTTTCACATGAATTTTGGGAGGTATTTTATGGATGGAGGAGGGTATGCATTGGTAACATTTATGAAAGAAACATAACATCTATTACAATAACAATAACATTGGATGAAAGAGGGCAACGATGGCTACGTTTTGAGGGTAAAATGATGGCTGTAGACTGAACACTGTGGATACAGCAGCAGTTGAAAGAGAAGATTTCAAGAATTTTTTTCCCTGCTCCCACTCTGTCAGTTGAAGCTCTCACTCTACGAGGGAAAATTCCCTCCCATACACACCCATAATAAACTCTGAAACCGGTAAAAAAAAGCATGAAATGTAAAATGATACTGAAGAAAAAGTATAAAAGATATTGAAAAGATACAAGCTGAATAGTTCAATGTCTTGGTTTCATTTTAAAGTTTGAATGGTGTCTGTTGGTCAATTTTTGTGGAGTTAGTTACAGTTGAAAAATGAGTAAGCTGAATGAGGATTTAAAGAGTCTCCTCGTTGAAATACATTAGAATCTCTTGTTGAATAAAATTGAATAATTTGAAAAATATAAAAGTTAAAAATGAGAAAAAGTGCACATCTCCAAGAGGAATCTAATGGTGGTTGAATGTTTTTTCTAAGTTGAATGGTGCTGAACAAGATGGATGTGAAAAACGTATGGAATAGGGAAAAATAATAAAGACTCAATCTCAATACTGATACACGCTAATTAAAGTTTTTTCTTGTTAGCTAATTTAATCTATAACTAACAACTCCTCAAATCTTTTGCTGACAATAAATCACAAAATAACTTAAAATGCTGTAATTAAATCAAATACACTGCAGTGAAGTTACAACAAAATAATTGTAGAAAAAGTTTACAAGAGTTAAATAAGACTTCATTAAAATTTCATTTTCCACACATTTCTTTTCTTAAACTTACATCAGGCCAAAGAGGGAAAAGAAACTATTTGGAGGGAAAGCCCAGAATAACATTTTACGATTGGAGGCAATATTTCACATCAGGGCAGGTGGGCAGTTGAACAAGATCTGTGATCGTGTTTACAGAAGTTTGATGAGGCATTGCTTGCATACGTTTGGGGTGTTTTGTATATCTGCGTTTTTATGTCCAGCGGTCACAAAATCACAACGTTTCAGGAAATTGATTTTAAGTAAAAAACATATTAAGTGATTCAGTTACTTCTTAAAACCCTGCTTTAAACCACCTTCCCGCCTTACCTGAGCAGCCGAGTGACTGAGCCAGCTCGGTGGTCATCACCTGGATGATGAGACCGATTCTCAGCCTGAACATCTCGCTGAACAGACTGGGCTGAGTCCTGATGCTCATAGCCAGGTACACCACAATCTCCTGGTGGAAAGACATTTAAAGGATGAAGGTAAGATAGAGGAGAAGAAGGCTTTAACAGATGTTTGCGGAGGAGGTAACTCACCTGAGTAAGAATAGCAACGCTGATGTTGTTTTCGCTGGCCTCGTCGATGAGATTTGCCAGCTGGTCCGGCGGTATCGGAGCTGTGATGGTTTTCTCTCTCGGCTCAGGAGGGAGACCGATTGTCAAGTGCTTCTGATGGGCCAACAAATCAGAGCAGGCCTACCGAGGGAGACCACAACCAATGTAATTTAACCACAAACTGTGGTTAACTCATTTCAAGCTCCTAGGACTCCATGACTTTCTAAATGTGAAGGTAAGACAAGAATGACTAAAGAGTTAAAGGCACTTGTAGAGTTAAAATCTGTACCAGTAATGAACCATTAACCCACCAGTTTCTTTATATAGATTTTAGTTTACATTATTTTTTTTAATTTACCTAAAACTGTAGCTTCAGGATATTTTAATAGTCGTGGCTAAAACAGAAGATTTACTAGTAACATCTAACCTGACCTCTCTGGCAAAAGTATCGAGCTTTGGTACACTACACGCTGCCATGTTATCTATAGCTGCACCGTACCGAGTCAAGCTCCTCCACCTTCTTCCTCAGCATACCGGAGATCATCCTGATGAGACCCCAGTGTTTCAGTTCACCTGCCTTCTCATAAAGGTCGGTCAGCAGAGACCTCACAGTGGAGCCTTTACCGTGCACGCCTGTGTCCCAGTCCATACCCCTGGAAAAGACAACAAGGGCCTTTTTCTTCTTCTTTTTTTTTATTTGTTACAGCAGCACAGTCTGCTGGTCAAGTTCAGATATTTCTTTCAGATCCTATGACTCACACTGATGACCTAGCTAGATTGGTTAACTGTTTGCATGACGCAGCACAAAATAAGCCAGCCAAAGATGCAGCCGTACACAGAAAGAGCCAAGCAGCAACAAGACTTCCTTGTCTGTAAATATCTCTTAAAGTATGACTAAAAAATATTAATTTGACACTTTTTAATGTATAAAATACAAAAATAATCTGTAAGTGAGCGTGTCACTATTACTAAATCAGAATCATTCAAAGACCAGACACAGTTTGACACCTTCGAGTTACAAATTCATAAAAAGCGAACAGAGACAGATGTTAATCTAGAAGTTTTGAATCTTTAGGAAACATAAAAGGAAAAAAGGTATACGTTGGGCTGTAACCTTATTTTCACATGCTGCCTGTCTCATTTCTATATAATTTAAGAGGAGATATTAAATTAGAGAGTGTTATTTTAATCCTTGTATTCTGTTGATTGACCCCCAAATCCAGACATACATCAAGAGCTAGGCTGCCGGTGTCTGGGAATACACGCTTTCCTAGCAACCAGTGGTTGCCGAGGGTGGCTGACCAGTCTCTATGCCTTTGTGACTGAGGCTTTAATATTTTAATACCAAAATTAAGTTGGCTGCAGTTCCTGATTGAGAATCTAGCTGCTTTTAATGCATCACCTTCTTTGTGTTTCATATAATTATTTTTAATAAAAATCATCGTTTTTATTTCTCACTTGTCTTTGTAGAGGATGTACAGTATATCGGCCTGATCTTGCAGAGACTGCGTGTCTTTCAGCAGCTGGGCCAAGGCGTTGTAGTCGATGGCTCCGCTGGCGTCCCTGGGAATGCTGCTCTGCGTTGTGACCCCCGCCTCAGGACCCTGAAGTAAAACACAGAGAGACCGACGAAAAGACGGAGCATTGAGGAGTCTGTAAGCGAGCAAAGAGCTGATAGCAAAGGAGAGAAAAGAAAGAAAGGAGGAAGAACCTGATTTTCTGGTGATGCAGGAGAGTCTGGAAGATTCAGGTTGAGCGTCGGCTGAGGAGAACGAAACAGTTTGCTCGGCAGGTACATGTTGACATCTGAGGGGAAAAAATAGAAAACAAAGTTTTATTATTAAATTTGTAATTTAGTCAAATTTCTCAGTCGGAGACAAAGCGCCGACTCACTTTGTATGTCGAGGTCCTGAGCTTTGTTCATCAGAGTCACCATCTCTTTGGTTTTGGTGGCCGCAGCCTTGAACCTGCCGAGACCTCGCACCGGACGCTTGGGTTTCTTGGGGGCAGAGTGGGCCAACAGGTGGTCCAGGTACTGCGCGAGGTCGTCATCCTCTGGAGAGAGGGACAGAAAGAACAAAACAAAGTGATGAAGGAGGGTGGGATGATGAGAAGAAAAGAAATGTGGAGATGGAAAGGAGGAAAAATGAATAAGCAGAAAGAGATAATTCACTCACCGTTCTTTTTTTGTGCAGACAAGTGTTAAAACTGAGTTTAAATACTTTAAATCAGGCTCTTTCTAAACCTCACGAGTACTAAAAAGAAATAAAGCATCTCAAAACTATTTTTTATTTTATGCTAATTTATAAACAGAACTTGCAGCTTTTACAGGGTTTACTCACTCAAATCAAAACAAAAACAAATCATATTTATTGTTGATTATCTCAGCAAAAAAAGATCTTTACGCATTTCGTGTGGATTACAAAAAAATTAACATTGTTTTACGGGAATTTCTCTTTCGAGGAGGACTGCAAATATTCGCAAAACATTAAAATTGTGTGTAATAATTATAATGGATTTTGTGGGTGGGGTTTTGGGTGAACTGACCCTTTAAACTGAAGACTTTATTGGTCACAGCCATGCTAGCAAATTGTGATGCATTTAGGGACCAACAGGCTGTCTGTAAACATGCGCCTATGGTAAATCTAACCAGCCATGCGTGAACACAAACAACACATCCAGAAACTGTTTTCAATAATTCTTCCACCCGAGGTAAGATTTTGAGGCGTTTTAAATGTGCCACAGTCAAAATATACATAAATATTTTTTAAAGAGGACCCATTATGTTTATTTCCATATTTTCACTTTTCATGGACTCTCCTACAGCAGCAGTTCTGAAGCAAGTCATTTTAGCGCCTTCCCAACTTTCTTCTGATTGGCTGCAACATTTAAATCAGAGGTTTCGAACTCCAGGCCTCGATGGCTGGTATGCTGCATGTTTTAGATCTCACCCTGGGTCAACACACCTGAATCAAATGATTAGTTCATTAGTTCATTACCAGGCCTCTGGAGAACTTCAAGAAATGTTGAGGAGGTAATTTAGCCAATTAAATCACCTGTGTTGGATTAAGGACATCTAAAACCTGCAGGACACTGGCCCTCGAGGCCTGGAGTTGGCCACCCCTGATTTAAAAGATTCAATCTGCCAGTGGGCGGAGCTTCTGTGCTGTAATGTCTGTTTTAAATCTGCTTGTAGACGAAGCCTACAGTTAAATCCTGTTTTTATTTTCCTTCTTTCAAACCGTTAAACACCAGTTAAAGAACAAAAACTCAGACTGTCTGAGCCATTAGACCCTCTTTTGTCCTAATTATAGGCTTTCTTTCCAGGCTTCAAATAAGCTAAACTTTATTAGCGTTGCCCAGTCCTAAGTAAATGTCTAAAGTGTCCAAAGCATTGATGCATTCATTCAGTGCTTTTAATACTCGAATACTTTTCAGTACTACTTTCATATTTGCCCTTCCTTTGTAACATCAGCTGTTCTGCTGCCAGTACACTGATCCATGTTAGTGGGTTGTTACTAAAGTCTGTGTACTTTTCTTTTTGATATTTAGTGCAATCAATCAATAAAGAACTTGGCAGCAATGTTTAAAAAGTGCTGCAAAAAAACCCAAAACACAATTACTTGTATATTAACTGACCTCATTAACCTTTGCTGTGTTAAATATGAGCATCAACAAACTGAATGTACAGCAAGTATATCATAGAAAATAAGGAAAAGCAAAATAGGTCCACTTTAAGGTCCATTAAAGTTTTGTATGTAATAATTTAGAGCATAAAAAGTATTCCAAGTTGCCCAATGAGGTGCCCCAAAGCCCAGAGTGGAAGAACTGATGGGTGATGATGACATGATGAAACAGGAAGTGTTTATGAATGAAGTCATGTATTTGATTTTAGATTTCAGAATGAGATGGCAAGAGAAAAAAAAAAGAAAAGAAATAAAATGTAGATGCATAGATATAACTTGAAAATCAGCAAATGTTAAAAGAAAAACTTTCAACTTAAAGAAACTGTAAGTCTGTAACTGTAATTTTTAGGAATGGCCAAACCAACCCTGGAAAAGAATTGAAATGAGAAATGAGTGCCACCTGGCAGCGTAAACTCCACTTTAAAGACTTGAATAGTTTTTTCCCCCCTCAAACAGCTGGTGTCACCATTCCTTCTCCATCCTTCACCCACGCTGTGTTTTTCTTACCAGCATCATAATGCAACTCATGCACGTATCCATCGCCGTAACGCTCATCATCATCACCATCATACTCTTCGTCGTGGCGGCCCATGCTGCCAGAAGCCTTACCGTCCAGGAAGCTGAGGTGAGCACAGCAGGAAGTGGTCAGGAACTCCGACAGCTTCCCAGTCTGGATCCTAAAGACGAAGAACAGAAGAGGAGGGGATGATTATGAGAACTGGGAAACATTAATAAGCAGTTTGTTGCATTTTACAGATTCGTGTAACAAAAGAAAGAGTCTCTACAGTGCAAGAAAAACTAAAAAAAACATCTTAAATTGAAAGCACAAAGCAAGACAGGATAAAACAAAACAAAAAAAAAGAAAAAAAATCACCTTGCTCCTCCATAATATCCATCCTGTAATTTCTTGAGTGTCGCCAGAACCGCAGGGTCCAGGTTTGAGCGATCTTCAGCTAAAGCACAAGATAAAACATGCAAGCACAGAAAATATATATAAAAAAAGTAAATGTTTTTGGGATTTAACATTTAAAGAAGATTTTATTTTAAACTCTCTCCACCTTTAATAATCAGGTGCTTCATATAATAAATAAGATGTATTTGGCCTTCTCACTCACTCAGCATCGTCTGTGAAATGGGAAAAGTGACCGCCGGTCTTCCGGTCATCCTCCATCTGCATGAGAGGTAGGCGATTTCTGTCCTCAGCATCTCCACGATCATTTTATTATCCAGCGCCAAATAGAACTGCTGATGGTCAATGAACTGAAACAGACGGAATGACGTTTATCTTCAAGTTCAAGAAAAGCTTCACCAGATTTCAGCTGGAGAGAATTCGGTTTTTAAAGGACTATTTGATCTTTCATGTTTTTTTTTCTTCAGATCGTAGTCGTGTGCAACCTTAAATTAACACTGCAAAACAGTGTTAATTTAAAAAAGAAAAAGGCAGAGATCTACACTTTTTTTATAAACCCAGATTTTATTCACAGCAGATGATCAAAAAGAACAACAGTGGTGTGTAAGTGTCTGGGGACTGCTGGACTGTCCCCGTGCTTTGGCACCATTTGTGGATTGTGTTCTCTGACAGTCTCTTCTTTGCATGATGGAGCTTTAACCTGCATGTGTGGATGAAACCGTGAACACAAGACGATGGATCTCCAGTACTGATCGTTGGCCTTGTCTGCTGCGCACAGAGACTTCTCCAGATTACCTGAATTCTACTAGGATATCGAGTACTGAAGACGATGAGACATTAAAAGACTTCACAATGTTACGGTGGGAAAAATTACAAATGTGGAACATGTTCAGTAGACACTGATGAACCTCTGCACATCTTTACCTCTGACAAACTGCCTCTCTAAGACGCTCTTCTTAAACCCATTCATGCTACTAGCTTGTTTTGGTTCTTTTTACTTTTCCAGTCTTGTGTTGCAATTCAGAATGAGCTAATATTTTTCATAAAACATTAAAAAAGTCTTATCCGATATGGTGTCCTGTGTAGGCTGGAGCCTATCCCAGCTGTCATAGGGCGAGAGGCCGGGTACACCCTAGACAAGCTGCTAGACTGACACATCACATTCACACCTATCGGCATCACCAGTTAATCTAACCCCACTGACTGCATGTCTGTGGACTGTGGCATGACCCAGGACTTCCATGCTACGTGGGGCTGGTGCTAACCACTGTGCCACTATTAAAATAAAAAGTGAGCTGTGGGTTATTTTGATGTTTTCTGCAGTTTTTTCTAACCTGAGGTGTGAATGTGAACATGGTGTTCCTGATGATGTAGAACTTGGAGGTTCCCAGCACTCCTATCCTCCTGTAGGGCCGTCCTGTCAGACCCAGCCTCGGGTTACGACCTGGAAAGAAAAAATAAGCAGTTAAACTTCTGATTTCATGAATCCCTGCCGCTGATAAAAATCTATGTTCTACTCTTTGACTTTTTTGTGTCCTTCGGTTCTGAGTTTTCTGAAGTTAGTCATTCTCGTTTAATTTAGGAGGTACTCTCATATCTTTAACTGCAACAGCTGCTGAACTAAACAGCACTAACCCCGAACAGCAAACACTTCCTTACCAGACAAAAATAATGATGAATTTGAATTTATTTGATTTAAAAGATTAATATTTATTTAAAAAAAAAATCCTGGGTTCAGATCACAGACAGCTTATGAAAGATAAATGGTGTCATCACCCTCTGGTTTGTGTTTACTTTGAAGCCTTGAGCTGATCGTTTTGGCTGCCGTCATCGTTATTTTTTGTTGTTGTTGAATCAGAAAATTGTAAATCGTACATAACCAGCATCATATTGTAAAAAAAATAAACATTATCAGGAAAGTGTTCACTGAGGTCATGAATGTGTAGCAGGCTCCAGTCCATAACATTTGTGCCTGATGTATAAAATCTTGATGGGACAGATCAGCCCACAGTAGGGAGTTCTTACCGAGTCTGGCGTAGATGTGGCTGAGGACTCTGGAGGGCTGCACATGGATGGGGTGGATGTCCGCCACAGTCTCCACCTCTATCCCTTGCTTAGACAGCAGCTCTTTGATCTCCTCTGTCTCGGCCAGGATCGACACTGAAGGAGGAGAGAGGCACATAAAACCATACAGGTCACTGACATTATTCGCATCTACTGCTCAACATGCAAGTCGAATCATCCTTGGGCAAGATACCGAACCCTGACTTGACCCTGACGCATCCATCAGTATGTATTTGCATAATAAGAAGGTTAAAAGTGCTTAAGTAACCCATTTAATATATTTAACATTAGTCTGGGGCTGAAAATGTTGTTCTGGGACCTCAGTGGTGAACTCACCCTGTACGACCACGTCAGGCTTGGGGATGGTAGAGAAACGCCTGTTAAGAGGGTCAATTTCTCCAGGTGCCAGAAAACCCTAAAAAAACAAAACAAAACAAAAAAAACCACCAAAACAAACTAAATGATCTCAAAATAGCTTGCAGCTTGTAAATGAACTTTTAGCAGTAAATCTTAAGTGTGCTTTTGTTTTCTTCGATTCTAACTTACTGTTATTATGACTTATCTCAGCTGCAGAGCTACAGCCGGTCATTCGTTTATATAGCAGCTCACCTCAACTAACAGGTTTCCCAGGATGTACAGACTCTGCCCCCACCTCAGGGGTAATTTGCCCATCGGGATCCTCTCCACAGTGTGAGGGTTCACGTACTCCTCCTCCACCTGGTTGAATAAGCAAACACGAAACAGGATAAAGGCGTTTGAAAGGACTGAACAGGCTTAAACATGAGGCATTAAAAACTAGGGGTCAAGAGGTCGTTTCTCCTCGCCTATCGTTTTAATAGGCACAGGCCGACTGCATTTAGAAAAACACTTCAATCACCTCTACTCTCAATGAAAGAATCAGATTACTGTTTCTGTTTTTTCTTCAGAGCAACTAAAAACAAAGATGAGAACAGAGAACAGGTGAAACAAGTGGACTTGATACTGAGGCTACCCTCCAAATTAAATGTCAGTGATGACGGGTGTGTACATGTAGTCACATGTGATGTCAGTATAACCAGTCCATTTACCAGACAATATCATTTACGAGCCAATCAGGAACGAATTCGTGGCCACATCATTTCCTCCAGGATTAATAATATATTCTGATTCTGAGTGTTTTTATTAAAAAATTTACTTCTAAAGGTTACTAAGAGCTGACAAAGTTAAACAGTTTGTTGTTAGCTTACATAACAATCGGTGTTTAAAGATGAACAGCCTTCAGACTGTTTTTAAGCCTGCAGAAATAAACTGGCAACTGAGTGGTATCTCTGTGGTATCAAAGCCTGTCCATGTCACCCACCTGCCCACCAGGGTGAAGGCAATACTCTAACGGCCTTTTACAGCTGCGGGGTCAAAACTAAGAATCTTGTAGCCCACACAGCTCACACGTTAAAAATGAATGAAAATGACCTTGTCTGCGGGAACGCTGTAGAGCTCCGGCAGCAGTCGTATCCCGTCCTTCTGTTTGATCAGGATTCCCTCCAGAGCCTCCTGGTACTCCTGCACCTGGATCATATCAAACACTTCCTTTGTTAATAAGCAGGTAAATACTGTCATACACTGATACACACACACACACAGAGTCTCAGAGATTTAAATTACCTGTTCAGGGCTGTTGATAAAGATGCCATCCAGTATGAGGTAGGTCCAGAACAGAGGCCACTCACACTCGATGTTCTCAAACAGCTTCAGCTCTGCGGACTCGTAATAAAGTCTGTTTGGATCCTTTACAGAAACAGAACAAACCATCAGCTGCTGGAATCAGATTGCAGTGCACTGTTTGCAAAACCCGATTTCTTTCCTCTGTGAACCTCATGAACCAGATACTTGAACAGAGATCCTAAATACGCCCACTTCTCTCAGGAACTGTTTGCAGGCTGTAAACATGTGCCTGTACTTTAATGATCATGCACAACAAACATACCAAAGTAAAATTAAGAAGATTAAGAAGATGAATTATGTAAAGTAAGAGTGTCTTGGGTCTTTTGTTTCCTCCCCAAAAAATTAAAAAAATGCACGATTCCAATTTCCTGGTTTTTCTTTTTTCTTATCTATACTCATCCAGGGAATATCAGTTTGTCCTGTCACAAATGTGTGATTTTTTCCACAACTTCCATCTTTGATTTTCAACCAAATTGAGCAAAAAATGAGCCTGACGGATATTAAAGAGTAACATTTACAGATATGAGTCAGTACTACAAGATAAACGGAGTCGGCTTTTGACACACTCCTTTAACCAAACAGCGAACAGAGTTTAATCCACAAAGTTTTACAACAAAAAAAGCAACAAGCAGATCAAACGCGTGTGCATTTACTGACTACAAGAGACAAAACAGAAAAAAAAACCCAAAAAAACACCACATAGACACAGTGGAATGTTTTTTTCTTTTTCTAATCCAAACAAATAGATATAAATAGATTATCTGAGAGGGCAAATTAGACAGAGGGAGCATTGACCTTTACAGGTTGTTTACCTCTTTGGGGGTTCTGTGTCCATCTCTGAGAAACCTGCAGCAGCCGTATCGACCCTGAGCAGAGACAGTGGAAGTCAGCAAGAACAAAGGCGCCTCAAACACGCAGCAGCATAAATGCGTGTTGATCTAAACTTTATTGCTAAAACAACCAGCTGATTAAGTGACCGCCTCAGTCTATCTTTGAGATCGGCTGTGAGAAATCACGCATAATCAAAGAAAGTCCAGTAAATACATTTATAAAAAAATATCATCTTCTTTAAATGTGTTTGAATGAAAAGTACACAGAAAATGAAACAACACGTCCAGCTGTATGAACGTTTCCCTGCCGTTTTTGGGAAACATATTAAATTAAATTAATGTTTTCACAAAATTAACCAAAATTTAGAAAATAACTAGTCCAATAAATACAGAAAATTATAACTTGAGCCCCTAAACTTCTGCCTCTGTGAACTCGTCTGGACCTGCAGTTTGGAGATGATCTCCTCCTTGGTCATGTTGACTATACTTATGTCCTCAACGGCAAAGGCGGGGTAGGAGATGATGGCCAGCACTCCGGCGTCCACTTCTTTAGAGATGGAGGCTCTGGGTAGCATGGACGTCAGGATGGACTGATGGGAACACAGATATATATTAAAATCAAAGTAAGCCGATGAGCTTCCCATCCTGATATTTAACTGTATGCGCGTACCTGGCAGTGCTGGATGTCATCGGCCAGAGCGTGGACCAAAGAGCCCGGTCCTCCCTTTGCTCCAAACAGGTTGAGTTCATCCAGCGCCTCCAGAGCTGCCTGAAGGACACAAAACAAACACGCTCATTAATAACAGTGACTGAAAAGAGGACAACCGTCCACTATTCAAGTCTGACTTCATTCACCATTTCAAACGCTCTTATAGTTCCCAAAAACAAACAGCGCTCACAGTTCAGAGGCTTACAGCTATTTCTGCTGATTATCAGCGTGGCTGTTCTCTCAGGCTACAGTAAAGCTTCAAATCCAGACCAGGAGTTTGGTTATCGATCCAGATAACATGTAAGTAAGTTACACCATCATCTCACCGAAGTATTTCTAAAAAATCTAAAACCTTGGACATAAATAAAGACTAAATACTAAATACCAGCGACGTCTGGAGGCTCAGTGGAGCCGGGCTACATCTGCTACCAGGTGACTGTAGCTACAGAGCTTTTGTTAGGGTAATATAAACTAATTAGCACAGAGACGATGGAGGATAAGGGTAAAATTGCAGAAACTTCAGACAAAGGATCATCTGAGCCCAACAACACCAGGTTAGTCTGTGACGTGTTGCTGTGTGAAGCCAGCAAACATTAAGTTTTAGCTCAAAGAAACGAGAACGGTGCAAATAAAAAGCTACAGAGGCTTTGCTACTGCAGAGTCACTGCTTATTATAAGCTGTACTTTACCCAGCATCATCACCTCTTTCACCACCGCTTCTCACAGACATGCAGTCACAAAAGCGCTGTCCAACAAAATACATGAAAACTAAGAAAAATAAAGAATTAAAACACAGTTTGTGGACAAATACACTCTGGGTTGGTAAACAGCAGCTAATGCGCTTCAGAAATCGGAGGCACTTATTCAAATTTTTAAAATGTTGGGTCAATTTAAACCTTTTTATTTAAATAACTTAGAGCAAAGGGTGCTACAACAGATTCAATGCTCTGAAGAGCAAATCATGTTAAAGCTGCTCGGCTCGGGCCTGCTGTTATAAATAAGATTAATATAATTAACAGAGCAGAGAAGGTCCTGCAGTGGTGCCTGTTTTCAAACTCTTAAATTAAACTCGTGTGTGTGTGTGTGTTTGTTGAGTACTATGTTATTTCTGAGTGAGAAGCCATTCTTGGAAGACCACAGAGAACATGATACCCCTCTTTTAATGACGAGTGAGGACAGAGACGGACACACAGAGAACGAGCTCGGCTGCTGCTGCATGAGAAATCTCAACACAGTAATGTTTACCACCCTAAAGCTTCACTCTCACTAAAAAAAAAAAAAATGCAGATTTTTACCGACTGAGCTCAAATGTGCTGCAGATAATTCATAACATTAAAACATATTGGAAAAAAGGAAAGAAAAAAGGAAAAAGCATGACTGTCACCCTTCGTCCTGATACAGATTTTGACTTTACAGACTTTATCTGAACATTTACTGACTGTTGCTGCTGCTGCTGAGATACTTTCAGCACTGAATGTGATCCAGACTTAGCTCTGTGGAGTCAGGGTCTTCTAAAGGTCAGCGTAAAGGCCGCTGGGCACCTTTGACAGTGCCAGACATTTTTACTGGAGCACCTGTTCCTCCTGTGCTCTGGGAAGCTCTTGAGCTTGTTAAAGAGTCGTAGAGGTTTGTGTGTGTCTGTGCCAACCTTGGCCATGCCGATAGAGCTGGCGTTCAGCTCGGTGATGCCCTGGTTCGTTTTGTCTCCTCTTTCCCACATCCCATAATCCTGAGAGAAAACAGCAACAAGACAGACAGAATGAATAAAACTTTCTACTTCGAGAAAAGAACCAGTCTAAGTTCTGTGGCGCTGGAGAAGAATAAAGTTTACTTACGGCCACTTTGTAAGCCGCCTCAATGTAGAACATGAGATTCTGAACTACGTCCACTTCGTCCTGGGTGTAGATGATATGAAGACCTGGGACACGGATGTAAAGGATTAAGGAAGGAACCTCAATTTAAATGATCACAATCATCTTCGGACCATTAATTTTGCACAAATTTACCTCAAATTCAATATTTTAATCACTAATCCTAATCCATGAGGTTTCTTCCACAGTTATTTTCCCGATTATTTTAATCAATACTAACATCACAATTTCACTGATTTTAATGATAAATGTTTTTAATATGGGAGACTGCTTTAACAGTCATGTTGAACTAAGGTTCACACTGCGGGTCTTAATGCTCAATTCCAATTTTTTGATCAAATCTGATTTTTTCTGTGTGGTTGTTCACTACGAATAAAATGTGACAGCAAACGTGCTCTAGTGTGAACGTTCACGGCCCTCAAAGCGACCTGCATGCGCAAAAGAAGACGTTACACACAACGCGCTCTGTTTACGGAAGTAAAAATGGCGAACGCAGCCCGGTTACAATACGACCCTAAAAGTTTAGCTTGAATAGAATCGTCTCCCCGTGTGCTAATCAAGTCCAAAACTTCAGTTTCTGTCCATTGACTCGCTCCATCTCCAGTTTCCGCCGCCATGCTTTCTCGTTTGTCTCCTCCGGTGCTGATAATTGGCGTCTGTCTTGTGTCAGTGACGTAAAAGACGGATTTAATGCGACACGACCGTTCAAACAGCAGTCGCTTTCTAAAACATCGGATATGAATCGGATTCAGTACCACATACGAAAGTGACCCAGATCGGATTTGAAAATACCAGATTTGTGCTGTTCACACTGTCATACCATGATCGGATATGGGTCGCATAGGGGCAAAAAAATCGGATTTGATGCGATTTCACCTGCAGTGTGA
>VUQR01016946.1:9215-57119 GCA_015108515.1 Hemichromis elongatus
ACTTATGGTAAAATAAAATATGACTGTTTAGTAGCCGCTAATCCAGGGGTGGGCAACTCCAGGCCTCGAGGGCCTGGTGTCCTGCAGATTTTAGATGTGTCCTTGATCCAACACAGCTGATTCAAACGGTTAAACGATGTTCTCAGCATGTCCTGTAGTTCTCCAGAGGCTTGGTAACAAACTAATCATGTGATTCAGGTGTGTTGACCCAGGGTAATAGCTAAAACTTTCTGCCCACCCCTGCTCTAATCACTGAATTATCACCATTCATTGTCCTCTCTGTCTGTACAATGCTGCCATCTTCTGGTGGGAAACATTCTGGTGAATTAATATTAGTGAGGAGGTTTTGACTTTCTCAGCTGTCTCCATGCTAATTAGTATATAGGGATGGATTCCATGGTAAATAGATACCATTAGGGGATTGTTAATGTTATTTATTATAACATAGAATTTGATCTGTAGGTTAGTACCTTAACAAAAATAGCAAAACACTCACTTGTTTCATGTTATCAGAGTTAAACACTTTTACATATCTCTGAAAGTAAGACATTTCTCAGAGCCTAAAATAAAAGGCTTTTACCTGCAGACATTTCCTATTGGACCAGTTCAAAGATAAGTATTATAAGTATTCTTTTGGATTGATGTTAATAGTATACACTAAAAACATTTAACAAATATTTTTTGTGAGTTGCTGAGGTCCTTTAAAGCCACTGAAGCATACCTCTGTGTAGATGCATTTTGCACCCTTTGTAATCACTAAGGATTAGTGATTAAGAACTTTTTACCTTTTTTTTTTTTTAAACTTCAAAACCCAAACATCCCGTGAAACACAGCTCCCCATCACTTCTAGGTAATTACATCCATTACATCCATGTCTGTCCACATGTAACTTTGACCCTGCCGGTAAAAAAGTCATTGCTTACTTGTCTTACTTGTTATACATCTTTTATACATTAAAAATAAAAATAAAAAATTATTCTAAAAAACAAAGCTGCCAAATAATAGCTGATTGGCAACCGTCACACACTCTGACCTTTAGTTTATAACATAACCCAGTTTTCTATGTAACCATCTTATCTCCAATTAGGTAAGGCCCAATGTTCATTTACAACTTAAACCTATTTGAAATACTTAAAATCATAAAATGAAACAAACCCTAAATATAATATTTATTTAAAAATAAATGGCACGTGTCCATTTTTTCCATGTAGTTTTTAGAATTCAGAAGTAACAATTCAAATCGATATCAAGCAGCCTACACCTTTGAAAAATGTGAACTTAAAATACAAATGGAGTACCATTTTAGAGGAGAGGCAATCAGTCTTAACTGCAGCAGTCAACTGTCCACCAGCATCAACACACCATTAGAAAGCAACAACTAACCACCCAAGGGCAATGACAGACCAGCTCAGAGGAGCAACATGTTTAATGCTATAACTGGAAAGTGAAGAGGAGCCATCATGGAATCATGGAGGGCACATAGAGGAGGTTGTTGACATCCAGAAATCCTACCAATGGCTGGACAAAGCTGGACTGAAAGAAAGCACAGAGGCACTAATAATGGCAGCACAGGAAGAAACTGTAGATGCAGTACAAGATCCATAGATGCAGAGGTCTAGCTCAGCTGGCAAGATCCCAGGTGCAGGCTCTGTAAAGATAGCCCCTCAGACAATCCAGCACATAACAGAAGGTGCAAGATGCTAGCAGAACACCATAACCAAGTGGCTGGAATAGTACACCAGAACATCTGTTCTGAGTATGGCCTGGAAGTGCCAAGGTCAAAATGAGAGATGCCCTCTAGGGTGGTTGAGAATGACCATGCTAAGATCCTGTGGGACTTCCAGATACAGATGATGACTAACCAGCCGGACATAGTAGTGCACATGCAAAGAAAGACTGCTGTATTGATAGATTTAGCCATACCAAATGGCAGCAACATGAGAAGGAGGAACAAGAGAAGGTGGAGAAGTACCAAGAGTTGACAGAATTACTCAGGAGGAAGATGTGGAGGATGAAGGTAACGGTGGTCCCAGTGTTAATCAGAGCACTTGGTGCAGTGACCCCCAAGCTAGTGAGGCGAGTGGCTCCAGCAGATCCCAGGAACAAAAGCTGAGATCTCTGTCCAGAGGAGCTCAGACCTAGGAGCAGCAATGATACTGCGCAGGACCCTCAAGCTCCCAGGCCTCTGGTACAGAACCAGAGCTTCAACCTGGATGGAGCCCCTTTTATTTAATTCTTTATGGCATAGAGTAAACAAGGAGCTGGAAACATTCCATACTGATCTACTGTACAGTGACATATCATAATGACAGCATCATCCTGCAAGTAAGACAGCTGTGAATCTCCCATTTCGCCCCATCCCAAAGGTGCTTTACTGGGCTGAGCTCTAGTGACTGTGAAGACTGGGTGCAGTAAGCTCATGTTCAGGAAACCAGTTTAAGATGAACTAAGCACCATGTGAGTTTTTATTCCGTGTGTTAGCACACTTTCCATTGGCACAAGGTGGACATAAACAGATGGAAAATTTAAAAAATGTATTTAAAAACACAGACATAAAAGATTATTGTAGTTTCAATGGTAGTTTAATTTTAACATTCAACATAAGTATCAATTATCACTCACATAATCATGTTTTTTAAACCTAGGACATATACAAGTGTTTGATTTTACAGTTATTTTCATCGTCAATAACTAATAACTGAGGTGCTTTATTTTGTTCAGAAGGAAAAGCTAAGCAATCGGAATCGGGATACGAAGATGTGTAATGAGTGAAAGGAAAGAGGGGACAGTTAAAGGCTGGAATCGCTGTGAAAATGAGGGTAGACGCTAACAAGTAGGAAAATGAGAGAGAATAAGGGGTAAATGAAGGAGACACTGTGGGGAAAAGATGACATCCTCTTAAGCACTGGAAGAAGAATTGGGAATGAAAGGAAAGTGTTCTGAATGAAAAAGCAAGAAGAACAAAAGTGTAGAAAATTTTAACACTGGTGCAAACCTTTAATAGCAGAGCTGGAAATTAACTGCAAATGTATGACGATACTTTGCCTCTGTGTAAACAAAGCAACATTGTATAAAGTAAACAGTACAGTAGTAGTTACATCATATTAATACTTTTAATTGTGTTAGTCAACTATGGGCAATAAGAAAATGTGGTGATGTAGTTGTAATCAGGGTGTAATCAGATTCTCTCATGTGACAAACCTACCCGAAGCATGTTTAGTTAGTACGGTGGAGGTTTTGTCGTATCACACTGGAGCAAATTCGATTTTGGTCAACAACAGTACAGAATTATTTTTTTTAACCTCCAACCACAATGTCAACACTCAAATTAAAACCATTATTGAAATACCAAAATCTTCACCTTTACAAAAAAATGATTCCTTCCATATGCATTTTAAAGCAAGTATTGGTTCTCGAATATGTGTCTTGCGTTATATATTGTTATCGTAACACAACAAATGCTCTATTATTATGAAAAAGGGTAAAACACAGAAATTGGTACTTTGTACTGCAGTTTCACATTCATCACAAAGCTATGAGGCACTTTCTATGGAAAATCTTTCAACCTGAAAGAACAGCCACTTGGTTAAGGCTTTATATTACTTAATTTAAGGTTTTTAAATTTCCTAGGATCTTAAAATACAATCAAATTAAGAGATTGGGGAGAGGTATACCACATAAGGCCACCACATTATTTTGATTGTTGTCATGGGCTGGTGTGAATTGCTACATGTGACACTATGATGCTTATTTATCCAAAAACAGAGTTTTTCAGTAGCAGCTGTTGAAAATATTGCAGCAAACCTTTTGGATTTCAACACAGGCACATCAAAAGTAGTGAACTTGCATAAAATCAGCAAAAATTTTCAATAATTTCTGACATCTTTATCTGTTAAGGCAAAAACACGAGACTTTGGTGTTGTTGTTATTGAAACAGTTTGTCCTTGTTAAGCATTAATCGAATAGCAAACAGCGAGAAGTGGCCTATTTGCTATTTATACCAAGTTTGACATGTCACCTTGCAGCGTTGACGTATAGGTATTATGCAGGGTGCGACGTCACTCCATTTTTTTATAGGTGTAAAAAATACCTCGAAGCACAACCAGCTACGCTCACTAAGTTACTTTTGAGAGAAAACTCCTTGTTATTTAAAAGGATAACTCAAAAAAGATGTCTTCCCGTTTCCACTCATGTAAATCTCAGCAGTCTAACTCTAACTGGTTCAGAGTGAGCATAATGCTGAATTTACAGCATGTTTTTCATTATTATTGATTTGTATGGGAATTTCTGATTCATAACATCTTCTAATGAATAGCAGATGCCTTTCCAATTTAATGTCAAACCTTATGTGGCTCCAAGTGTGGCGTGCAACAGCAAATAAGAATGACACAATATTAGAGCAAACTGTTAAATCATCTCTGTGAAAAGAGTCTTTTACGGGAACTCACATGTGAGGATAATGTCCATTATATAGAGAAGCAGGTTAGCTAGGCACATACAGTTCGCTTAAAAGCCTGCCACCTTTTCCTTTGTGTGGAATCAACAGAGCTCTTCTTCTTCTTCTTCATCTTTGCTCTTCTCTCTCAGTGTCCCACACATTGGCACTCACATTAACATCATGCAAATACACTTAGAAGATATAAAATTCATCGGGTTAGGGTAAATATTTATATAGATTTACACATATATAAATTCATATACTTTTAAGGAATGTTAATCTATTTTGCTGTTTACTTCTTACAAGGTAAAAATAACATTTTTATACTATGTAACACATTATATAATCAACATATTAAAAAACTCAGTCCTTTTATCATCTTTTAGAAAAAAAAGAAATCCATAATAAAAATAACTTCTATGTCTTTCTCACTTATATCTTACAATATATTTTCTCTCTGTCAAAACACACACACACACGTCCCATTTTCGTTTTTGTTTGTCGTTTCTCTCGGCAGCAAATTGGCAGCGCTCAAACAAAATGTGGAAATTTTTTTAAAAAATCACGTCATGCTGGTGTTCGTCAATGTGGAAATTTCTCAGAGCGACAACTTCGTTGATGCGTGGGATTCACAAAATGGCGGCGGCGAGTGCTGCAAAACAAACTGCTGCGCTGTTACAACGGGCATTTGGAGCAGCCGCATTCCAGAGCGGTTTCCATCTCCTCCGAGTACGAGGTGCCGTCTGTGCAGCGGAAAACCACCTTCCTCCGTCTGGTCTTGGTGACGCTACAGCAAACGCCAGGTGAAGCCTGGCAGGATCTGGAACAGTCCATGCGGGGAATCTTGCTGGTGGATGTGCATGTTCTTAAGGGTTGGTGGCGCTTCAGCTGTTCTCTTACCATTTCTCCTTGACATGTGATTTCTGTATGTTGGTTTAGTTAAAAAGAAAGACACATTTTTTTTAAAATCATAACATGCTCTCATTCTCTACTCATTTCCATTTCTTCTTTTAATTATTTTTTTTGTGTTACCTGTGTCACAAGTAGGCCCGTTGAACCCCGGCTGACAGTGACAGAACGGCTCTCCCCTTTCCGACACCCGACACTCCCCACGCCCACAGCGGACCCCCCTGCATGCTGGAGGCTCCTGTCGTCGGTTACAGAACTGACCCTGATAGCCTTCACTACACTGGCAGCTGTAAGACTGACCCTTGGGAACACACTGGCCATGAGAACATCTGGAGAAAGAACAGCAAGAACAGAAGGAAAACATGTTACAGGAGAGAATTACGCTGGGGTTGGTATGTGGTTTCATTCGTGGTTGCCTCAAAACCACTAAACCCACATGATTTGGAAATTTATACTAAACAAAGACCTGGCTCCAATGACAAAATGGCATTAGAAACATCACAAACAGGTGGCAATTATTCATTTTATATAACAAAGACAAAATAAAGGTCAACCAGGGAAATTTTGCTTCTGTGTGTGGTCAGTGGTTCAAACACGAGGGTTCTTTCATCCAACATTACCCCTATGAGTATAACTTAACATGACTAATCAGAAATGTCTTTTTCTCAAACTTTTACAGGACGCACACTTTACAGAATGTACTTGAGTGTGCCCCTATCCACGAGTTAGTGATTGCAAGTTAACTTCACACCTCACATACAATGTCTACGCTTAGTCTCTGCCATTTTGGCTTACCTGTTGTTCTGACAGGGGTTTGTGCCTGTCGTCTGGTCACACAGAGCCCCACTGCGTCCAGGAGGACAATCGCAAGTTACTCCCGTCTCTCCTCCTTCCCTGCATGCACCCTGTGCACAAACACTGCACGAATGACACCCTGCAAGAATGCCATCGCCCTAGTGACAGAACATGAAACGAAGAAATCACTGTTAGAAACAAGGAGTGTGGAGGTAGGTGGCGCAACCAGAGAAATGCTTTTGCTACTGCCTTGAAGCTTTAGCCCTTCAAGTGTCCAGATTAAATATGGCTCCAAATTGGAAAGACAATGTGTATACTTTTCCATAGCTGCTACTGACTTGTGTTGAAGTGCCATTAAACTCATCAGTCTGAAAAATATACTCTACAGTGGCTTATATTATGAAAGTGAATGCTTGCTTGGATTGGATCCTCGCTCTGAACCCAAAACAGAACACTGCTGTCATAAGGATTTTCACTATGATTTTTTTACATGGTATTTCAGCCAGATGTCCTCTTACTACTGCCAAACATAACTTTCTTTGATGATATGTTGATAGGCGAACTTACAGGACAGAGTTACGGGATTATGAGTTACAAAACCAACGTAGGCCAGAGAGTTCTCAATAAAACATTCAAGGCTTCTTAACAGCACCGAATGAACTTATAATACTTTAATACCAACATGCTACTGCGCGTTCTAGTAAATGCTGTGGGATTTATGCAAGCCATTGTGTAATTACCTTGCCCTCAATTCTTTGTAGCTGTCCTGTTCCTCTGGATCTATAACTCAGGTCTTGACGCTCCCCATTGATCAGGACATTGTGGATGCAGCCACTAAAACCCTGAGGGGATCGTTCAGGGCCTGGACGTAGACCTGAGGCCACGACCTGTGATGGCACTCCTGGGAAATGGTGAAAATAAAGCCAGAAATGGACACAGAAATGAGCATTAATAATAGTATAGTATTTGATTAACATAGTTCCTTTATTGGTTTCATTCTAGCTTGGCTTATACTAAAATACAACAAGAATACAGCATTGCAGCTCTCACTGTTGCACAATAACAGTATGCTTCTCTCACTCGAGAAAAAAGGAGTTACTGTTCTCAGAGGCGTGTCTACCCTCTTTCTTGAAGAAAAGTTGAATAAAAACAGTTTTCCACTTCCTTACCACAACCCTTGCTGTGATTTACTGTGTGTTAGTCCGCGTGCGCGTTTGCATGTTGTGTGTGCCTATACGTGTACGTGCCCATGCACTGCATAGCAAACAAAAAAGTAGAGTAGGCAAAAGTAACATCTGTGTACGGTAAATGCATCGTGTTTATAAAAAAACGTGTGTGCGTACCTCCTATGTAAAGTTGTGTGTTGTGGTCGACGGAGGGCTGGCGCGCCAGCTTTCCCAGGCTCTTGTTGGTGCTGTTATCCACCACTAGGCTCAGTGAGTGGTTCTGAATAAGCAGCTCAACTGTGTGGAAAAGCCCATCATTCACAGACTCAACGCTGTAACGAACGCACAAATGCACACAAACAGAAAAGGAAAAAAAAGGACATAATTTCAGTAGGTGCGTGATTATGACAGATTACCGTTGCTTTCTGGACCAGACAGGAGAATTAAGGAGGGAAAAACTGTTAGGGCAAATTGGAAATGCCAGACACAAAACAGACTCCAAACATTTTCGAGTCAAACTATTTTTCTTTGTTTTGTTGTTTTTGCAAATCGACCAACCTAAATGAAAAAGAAATTAGGGAAATCTGTGTCGAAATGCTATCCTGAGACATAAAACAGACTGATTACATCCTCAATACAGTGTTACTTTGGAAAGGATTATAATGTGCCCTTGATCTATTTCATGATTTCCTAACATGGGGGTTGAAGCCCAGTACTTTCTAGCAGCACATGGGCTTGTTTGTTCTGATGAGCTTAAGCCTCGGGGCAAAACCGGATTCTTACAATTTAATAGCCGGACTCAACCAGTTTGGACCATTGTGGTAAAGTTCTGATATTTTTTGGAAGAATAAATGTTTCCATTGAAGAGAAGTCTGTAAAGAACTAACATTATGACCTTTTGCACCACGTTTGACCCTGGGAGGAAAGTGTATGTGTTCATGTGTGAATGCGTGTGTCTGAGATTCCCTGCTAAGTGGTTTTTGCTGGAGGGGAGACAGACAGCTATAGAGACAGTGGTTTGGCAAAGCTGAGAGAAGGAGAGAGAGAGCGAGAATGAGAGACAGAGAGGGAAAGAGAGGTAAATCGCGGGGTGGTAAAGTTGACCGTGCCTCCGCTCAACCAAGTTCTTGCAGAACATCAAAAACAGAAATGAACAAGTGAAGCTACTCTTTCTGCTGGTGGTCTGCTCCAGACTCCCACAGCGAAACATCAGGACAATACTTCCCTTTGTCTGCAACCACTTATTTGCTAACTAGCTAAGGAGCCTTAAATCAGCGGTGATTGACAGCTGTTTATAGAGTGTTCAGATTACAGCGATGTTACATTAACAGCAAATGGAGCAAGGTTTGTGAGTTCTGGATATGGGCCAGTGTGACTTTCATAAAAATGCTGACCATTCAGTAGGACAAAAGAACAGTATGGGTTACAACATACACTATAACACATTAACAGGCCTTAAAAAGAATCAAGAATTTATTATCGACTCATTTGCTTTGTCTCCTCACGTGTCGCTGTCCTGGACAACTGGATAAAAATTATGAATCTATTTTTTTTAAACCAGTTTTTATTAAGTGAAAGCGCTACTCTGAGATTTGAATGAAGGTTTTACAAGGACATGACTGTCCATCAGCAAATGTGAAAGCCATTTGATTTTCATGGCATCTGTCGTGTTTAGCACGTAGCTGAAAGCTTGTAAAATAACAACTGTAGACTAAGTACAGACACATACATGGTTTCCATTAGGAACCATGTAATTGAATAAAGGCTGAGAACAGGCCTAGTAAACATAGCAAAATGATGGTCTGCTAGCCTGAAAAATCAGTTATGCACCCCAGCAGCCTCCTTCCCAAGCCTAACTTTGTATTTCATTAGTGCTTTCATTTTTTGCATTAGATATCATTTTCTTCTTTCCCCTTTATTCATCACTTCCTTTTCCTCATCTTCCTTCTCATCCACATATCTTCTCTTTTTCTCTTTTTGCTCTGCTTCAATCACCTTTCTAACTCTAATTTTTTACCCTATTCCTCTTCTAAAGCTTCTTTGCTTTTTTTAAAAAAAGCTCTTTACCTCATTTTCCCCCTTATTTGCTTTACTGTCTGCTTTGTTAAATTAAATGGAGCTGCTCACAAAGCTGAAAACTCTGACTGATTTGTTGTGCAGGAACCTTATAAACACATTTTAAACCCATCATACGTGGACATGTAAAACTCAGCCCTGGACTTGTTGTGAAACCAAAAATCCACCAGATGGAAGTAGCTGACTATAGATTAGTGTGTGTGAGCAGCTGACACTGCAGGTGAGTGTATGAGTTTGAATGTTATCAACACTAAACGTCCTTATTTTTTTAAAGTGGATATTTTCTATAGCATATCCACGATTTGTGTGCCTGTATGTTTATTAATTACTCTGCCGATTTAAATATATAACAACAAGAAGGTCCTGAGTTTAAATACACTGGCTAGCTTGAGCCTTTCTGTGTGGAGTTTGCATCTTCTCCCTTTGCTTAGGTGGGTTTTCAACAGGTACTCTGACTTCCCCCCCATGGTTCAAAGACATGCATATAAGGTCAACAGATTAATCTAAACTGTAGGTATGAATGTGAGCAGGAATGGTTGCTTGTCTTTTGTTGTTAGCCCTGAGAATCACTATATTATCCAGTGTGTACCCCACCTTTTGCCCTACGACAGCTCGGATAGGCTCCAGCCTGACCATTAATTAAACAGGCAGTTATGAATATGGATGGATGGATACAGTGTATGCTTGCGAATGTGTGCACAATTTTGTATGTTTTAGATACTTCTAAAGATGACTCTGTTAGCCCTGTGTATTAGTACAAGAAACTGTCCATTATAGAATTGAATAAAAACAAACACACAGCTGTAGCAGATTGAAACTGCCTCTCTCTCTAACTTTCACTGTATTCATCCAAAGCCACAAGGGACGCCAATTTCCTGTCAGTCCAAAATCCTGCATGAGCACACACACACACAAATAAACTTCACCAAAAAGAACTTCCCAAACCCAAAAACTGGCTTTCTGTCATGTAACAGACTCTAATACAAACCCAGAAGTAATTACAGGTCATTGACTTTATCTCAAACTGAAAAAAAAAACATATTTGGAATAGAAATAACCGTGGAGATCCACTTACACTGTTAAATCTAATTAGCCACTGCTATCATTTATTACCATGTTTCTGAAGCACATTTGCTGCGTCTGAATGTGAGCTAGCAAACATGCATGTGTGAATGTTTTTTAACTACTATACACCTACAAGCTCATAAAACTATAGCAGTATGTAGTATGTAGTTAGCTCACTTGTTTGTGAGACTGCATGTATGTGTGTGTTAAACAGCCCAGTCTGATTAAAATGATGCTCAGCAGACACACATCCCAGTTCCATATTGCTGTGGTAACCTCAATTAGTCATTACTGAGACGGCAGCTGGAGAATGGAGTACTCCTTCACTGTTTTCCTTCCTTATTATTTCAGCTTTCACTAAACCAAGCTGACCAGTTCAGATGAAATTTGTAATTTTTAGGGGTAGATTCACTGCGTTTTGATGTCGAGTCCCAGGAATGAGGACTTGTTGTTTCAGGCCTCTAAGAACTCAGTATTGAAATGTCTCAATAACCTCTGAGAATTATAAACCTATAATGTTCAAGGATTGTCTGTCTGTTTAAACCACAGCCCTGTGGCTTTAAAGAGCCAGATTCAGGTCAGACATTGAGTCACTTCATTCACCTAAATGAAGGTCCAAAATCTTGAGGACGCCATGTATCTGAATAGAAACTGCTTGCTGTGATTAGTTGTTTGTATGTATGTTTCCATACTGGGTGTATGTGATACACTGCAGATTTAATTGAGTTACGATTACGGAACACCTGCACTATGTTATAAAGTCCTGTTATGTTACTTAATGCCCTGCAGAACTGATAATGTTTGACATTAGCTCAAATCTATGACCATTTAAAATGCAGCTTCCATTCTTTACAATAGCCATCTCTGCATCACTTTCCCTTTTCTCTTATTCAACCATCCGTCATCATCATCATCCTTCACCACTTTACCTGTCTTTCTTCTGTCTCCTTTCTACCCACTCATCCAGTCCCCTATCCTTTTTTTCCTGTGCTGCCTTTACTGCTCGATCCCTTTCTCCCTTCGAGTACCCATCCATCCCTGCATCACTCCCTCTGTCACTAGCTGATGAATAACAGTAGATGTGCTCTCTTTGACCTGATGGGAGATTAGTGTGACATTTAGTAAAGGGCACCACATGAATACACAACAAACACATGCGCTGTTCCCCCGCCCCTGCACACTAGCGTGCACACACAAAGGCACACATTTTCATTTAACACTTTCATCTGGTGCTAATGAGGGCACAATGAAAGTCTTGTACACCTTCCCCTGCCTCTCCTTCTGCTGCTGCCTTCCATCTCGAATCGTTTTTTTTTTAAACTACAAAAAGAGACATTCCCTTCTTCGACACATCCCTTGTATTCATTTCATTTTAATTATTCCCTCTGGTTTCTGCTTCTGCATTTTTTTAGTGAGGTTTGTTGAAATTCTCCCTCTTTTTGCAGTCCTTTACTTCTTTTTTCCCCATTTTTTGCTGTTGATATTTTTGTTATCTGGACAGGTTTGCTTTTGTCAAAATGTGTATGCACTAAAAGGCATCTGCAGTTTCAATATACTGTGTTTATATGTAAAGGTGTGCATTTCTCTACTATCCACTCCTCTGTTTTAAATCTACCCAGTGGATTTTTTATTAGCTCCATTATTGTTTTGGTGAATATTTATCCTACTTAACAGCTTTTATCAGTTGTAAACACTCATAAGTATAGCTAGTCGTCAACCTCTTGTACGTATAGTGACCCATATTATTTAGCAAATATATAGTGGTGGTGAAATAAGTGCATATAAATTCCCAAGTGTATTCTACTAGGTTACCAGGTAGTTACAAGTCACCTGTCACCCATCACATGGTAACCTGTGGTCAACATTTCGAAAGTGTATGTTTTAACGCTACACTTTAACAAAACTGAAATGTAGTCCAAATGACGAGTATCAAACTCAAGTCTTGAAGGTCAATGTTGTGTGACTTATTACACGGCCGGCTCTCTTCTCTCCTTCAGCATATTTCTTCAGCTCTGGAAACATCATTTATGATCAGTGAGATGTCACAGCCATCATTAAACGAGGTGGTAACTGCATACTGAGCTTGCCACTTGGTGGAGCAGGCCGTCAGTATGTGTGATAGCAATGCATGCATGGCCTCTTAACTAAATCACATGTATGGAGAATGCAGAATGTATAGAAAGTGATTGTGCATGTTTTATGAGGAAAGAGAAATGAAATTAATACATTTGCTATGAATTAAGGTTACACACAATGTGCTTTAATGGCCATTACTACAGGTTATTTTAATAGTTATTACTGTAAACTATAAAATTTGGTGACAAATGAACTCCATGTACATGTAATCAGTAATTCTCAGACTCACTGATTTCTCATTTAACACTGGTCTGTGTTATCTGGCCATGGCTGCTTCATTTCAGCACACGGTGCCAAACTGGCTTGAACATATCGCCCAGGCTCTCTAGTTTCTTCACAAGATAACTAACCAAGGGATCACTCAGAAACATCCCAGGGACTGGCACTGGTTTCTGGCCCTGGCTGCACAACCGCTGCATAGACAGTGCCATATTTGGGATGTGCCAGAACTGCTGTGCTAAGATTGTGGTGGTTAAACAGTTACGCCATTCTGGACACTATCAGTTCAGTGGTGGCAGGGTGTTTTGTGGTGGCTGCCCAGCCATGTGGTTTGAGTCAGTTTACAATGTATTTCCAAATTAGGGGAGATAAGATAGACCATTTGCAATAGTTAGAGTCATGTAATCAAAAAATGGCAATGCATAGCAGCTTGTGGTAAAATAAGCCTCAGTACTGGAGTTCTGCCTTGTCTTCTTTCAGAGACAGTGTTTACTGAGAGCTATAGCATTATGTGCTTAGACACGACTTCATTGTATGAATCTTTGTTTCATACTCTGTCACTCCCTTATCTGGATTTGTTTCTTCCCATTTGACACTTTATTTTTTTTTCTGCTTTTCATATTCTTAAAGTACCGGTATACGTCCTCCCTCTACCCTGTCTTCATCTGTCTCTCCCCACTTTTCTCAGTTGTTCTTGCACTGTGTTTGTCTGTCTCCCTTCCAGGCGTGGCCCATGTCAACTTAACAAGACCAGACAAGGATAATTCCCTGACTCAGTCTGTGGTTTGTTTTTTCCCTCTGTTCTTCCCCCTCTTTCACTCCATCCCTCGGTCATCCCTCAGTCCTCTCTCATCCATCCTGCAGTTCGGCTGCATTACATGGTCTTTTCATTTCGACGGCTTCTATCCATCTGTTTTACCCCTTCCGTTTTCCTCCTTTGGCGGGCAATGTATTATACTCAGTTATCTGTTTATTGTGTCGTCTGGTCTTTATTCATGCCTTCCATCCAGCATCAGTCCATCCATCTGGCTTTCTGGGTCTCTTTCTATCTTTATCAGACTGTTAGCTGATCAATCTGTCCTTCCATGCATCTGTGTGTCTCTCTTGCTGTCCCCTCTCCTAGTCAACCCTTTCAGCCCTGCCTCCATCCCACCCCATCTGTGCCAATACCTAATTAGATTCATCCCATCATTTTCAGTCTGTCATTTGATCCTTCCCTCCTCTCTAATGATCCATTCCTTTTGTATTCTCCTTGCTTTTCCCAATATGTCATTCATTGTTAAACACAAGCACATATTCTGCTTAAGGTCATATTTGAAATATGTGGCTTCCACATGTCATTCTACCCAAAAGTAACAGAATAGCACCACAGAAATCAAAAGATTACACAAATGTCAGCAAACAAGTCAAACATGATATGTTAGTAAGTTTTTTTCCCAACCAAGAAAGAACAGGGAAAAAGTGAAGCTGAGCTGAATGACTAACTGTACTGGTGGAGGTGTGGAACAAAGCTGATTACTATCAATACATGAGTCTTCTAAATAACTGCTAAATATCTAACACTAACGGCATCTCTACTGAACTATGGTCCTCTGTGTTTTAAATCCTGACACCATAGTAAAGGCACAGCATGGAAAAAATGCCAAAAAATGCCAGCTATTCTCCTAAAGGCAAATTCTTATTTTCCACCCAATGGCACAGATTGTATACAAAGTTGAAATAGACCCAATGTTTATCACATTGCCTACCCATGTGGAAATCACATCTGATGAAAACATGTAAACATGTCAGTATATACAAACACCAAATGTCATATAAATAAAGCAGCATATACTATCATTAACAATTTAACTCTACTACATGCAAAGACTTTCTTGCCTTATTTTCAGATTTAAAATAAACATAATTCACATCTATCAATTTTAATTTATATAAAGCCTGAATTTCTGTTTTATTTTTTTGTTTTGTTTTTTTTTAGAGAAAGGCAAATCTAAGTTTGTCTGATGACATAGAAGCAAAACAGGCAATAATATTAATAAAAAAAAATATTTATATGCACCTTTAAAGACCCTCAAGGTCACCTTACATTAGCACAACAAAATAAAAACATAAGCTAAATGAAAAATAAAAAAAGTATGAAAGTATAAAAGCTAAACAATGAGCTAAAGTTGAATAGAAAACTTAAATTGTATCCAGACTTTACTGTAGGTAGATGATTCTGAACAATTCATACAAATTTTTACGGTATAAATTATTCGAATTTGAAATATCTGATGCAGAGCCAGTCTTGCCCTTGACCTAGTAAACTGTGGCTGAAATGTTCTTCCCCTTAAGGGATTTGTAACATGATGTAATATCTTAATCTTAAACTCAAATGCATTATGAACAGGCTGCATGCTATCATTAAAAGCAAAGAGCACTGTCTCCTTTTCTTATGACCTTGTTCTTATCCAGAGTGAAAGAGTGAAAAAAAACCCACAAAGGAAGACGTTAAGAAAATCACTCAGAAATATACAGCAAGGAGAATGAAGAGTTTTTCCCCAACCTCTATTTTTTTCTCTCTTAATTCATAAAATTACTCTATTTTTTTTTGTTGTGAAGTGTTGTTTATTTTTTTTTAATATTTATTTAGTATTGTAGGATTGATTTATTTCACACTTAGGTACATAAACTAATATGTCAGATTTGATCAAGGTCATTATAACATCTTTTTCTCACCATTGTCATTATTTTTTCTCAACACATAACTTCCTTAGCTCGGATGAACTGTCTTCCCACTAGATGTTTTTCATATTATGTAGTAACCAAAATATATATGTTTTTGTGCTGATGAGCCCACGTTACCACTTGTATACAGTTCTGTGTGTTAGAAATTCAAAAACCACTTGAGGCAATATGGCATGCAGTTTTTCACATTGTAATTTTGACACTGTATTAGCCCTTTTTCCTTTTCTTATATGTGTATGATATAAAACTATGGATGACATCATCCTCACTTTATTTTACACCCTGTAGTCTTCAGACGAGAAGTTGAAGAAACTTAATTGGCACACAGTGAATTGTGTAACAACAGCTTACATCACTTCCTACTGCATGAAACAGGATACATTGCTTGACATTGCTTTCTTCAGGGTTGCATTAAGTGACGGCTTATTGTATCAAGTGACTTATTATTTAAACGTTTGAACTGAAGTTTGTGACTTGTGTTACAAAACACTACATATCTTATTTCGGTTGGATACAGTCACTAAATATACGTATGATGACTCCAAAAGGCCTCACAAAAGCCTTAAATATTAAAAATAAAAACATTATATGTTATCATGCTCTGTCCTCGATTATCTTTGTGTTTTCTCAGGGACATGACTGTCCTGTCAGTACTATAAGGGGATTTTTTTTAGAGTTTAGTTTGTATGAGAAAAATATGGAGGTAGATTTGTGTGTGGATGGCTAAACCAGTAAAATGCATTTTTTTTGGTGACCTTAGTTTTTAGCTGTGTATATACGCATATTTTCTGTTAAGTTTTTTAATCTTTAGCCTACTGTTTACTGTTTGAACCTTAGTAATTAAATTTTGCTTACTTTGTGGATTTTGGGGAAGGTTTTGCATCTATGTGCTATGTGCACGTAAAGTATTTTGAATCCATGTATCACCACAAGGCTTGTTTTAACTTTAATGGAATGTAAAACCAAAGTCATTTTAATTCATGCATTTCCACATCAGGGTAAATGCAATAATAAGTCTGCTTACATTAGCGAGATAAAAGTGATAGAAGAGTGGATGGACCTTAATTCTCTCAAAAGTACTTAAGCCATGCTTAAACTTGACCTTCATAATGCGGCAATTGATTCATATAAGTGAATGTGAATTCTAGGAATATGAAGGACAGCTTTTCTGTTTTTTATGGCCTACCTGTACACAGTGGTTGGTGGGTAGTTGGCGATGTCATAAATGAGACGTATGTGTCCCTGATAAAGCTCAATTGCCAGAGGATCATGGTCTTCCTTGTACAACAAAATACCGTTGTCTTTGTCTGTAGCCACCTGGAGAGAGAAAAACGTTGGACACAAAAACAGCAACAAAATAGTTTAAGATCATACTAATAAGTAACAATTTGTCAAGGTAATGGAACAATATAGCAGTCAAAATTACAGAATTTGATACACAGTCCACAGTTTGTCTTGATTTAAATCAGTTAATCATCTGGTTAAAATTCATTGTGCCATATATAGAAGCAAATGGACCTGGTTTGTTCATTTTTATTTAGAAAAACACAGGGTTTGTGTCCATATGATGCTATTATGTATGTGTGTATAACAACATATAGAAGAGAATCATTATTGTTAACAGCATCATGTGATCATTCATTTTAAGTGGGCAGGACAGGTATAACTGCCCATTCTGTTTAACTACATTTAGCTATGTATTGTATTGTATTGTATTTAGCAATATTTATTAGTTTTTCTAGTGGGAGAGATCTTCATCAGCAAAAAAAAGGCATGTATTAAATATATTAAAATATAAGTGCAAAATTTATGTACTCCTTAACTTTTTCCAAAACAATACAGTAGCCAGGTTGGAGTCTTAGCTGGGCCAATTCTGACCCCTGGACCTTATGTTTGACACCACTCATTTAAACTGTACCCGCAGTTTTTTTCAGACCTTAGAAACGATCTGTGCTGTGAAGAGCTAATACTTCGCTTCAGTTAAGATTGCTGATGCATATCTGACTCAATGGAAAGCAGGTTAAATGGGTGCCTGATTCACAGTGGTTATTTCATACCATCAACCGTAACACATTTAAAAAGAATTCCACCACACGCGTCTCAGAAACGCACTCGACATGTCACACTTGCTCGCGTGCTCCTTTAAGCACTAACTAACTAGCAAGTGGAAATGGGGCCATGGGGCCAAGCACTTAACACTCTGGCGCCAATGGAGCATAGCCAAGTCAACACCTGCTAACAAGCTGCTGGAAAAAAGAGAAAGTGACGCAGGCCAAAAAGAGAAAAGGGGGAAAGAGATGTAAAGTACAACGAGTGAAAAAGCAAGTGGAGGGGAGGTAAGAAGGGAGGGGAGGTAGGAAGAAAAGAAGAAGACACGGATACGTGGATGAACAGAGAATTTGGATGCAGCCTTAAAGAAAAGAAAAAAGTGATAAAAACAGAGACAAAAGAAAAAGCATATAGTAATTTATGAAGTGCAGTGGCTTTTTCATTCTTTTATTTCTCTCTCTCACCACTGACTCAAGGCCTCTTGGTAGAGTTTTAACAGCCTTGGCACTGACATTGAAAACTCCTGGCAAGAACGCAAAAGCACACGCACACACATGCACAAGCGCAAGCCCCCATGGTTCCAAACAGGTGGTAAATATCAATTAAACCATCTTCCTCTTCCTGTTTCTCTTTCTCTGCCTACTTTAATTCTCATTTCAATAAAAAAGAAAAATATGTCTCCATTAGGACATGACTCTCAGGTGTCCAAAATGTATGGTCTGTGTGAGTGTATGTGTATGTGTGTGTGTGCATAGGCACAGTGCTCAGTGTGCCATGGAAACAGAGGGTGGAGCAGATGTTTGCTTTGCTTCGTCTGTACTGACTCTATAAGCTTGATTAGAATGTCTCACAGCTCTATTTCAAGCAGCACGGAAATCTTTTACGAGGAATAATATAGCATTTGCACTTTTGGGTTTACTTCAAAATAAAAGCTGAATGTTGGATTTGTAATACTTGGAAACACAAAATGAATGCACAGAGGTCAAAGGTTAACCCTACCTGTAATGAAATATGTGCAGTAGGGCGGAGCTTTGCAGCTGGCAGTTCCACATACCCATCGCGACCCAGAAAGTGAACAGTGGCCATTTTGTCGCATTTGCTGCCATAGAAACCGGGCATACAGCGGCAGATGGGCTCCCCAGCAACCACCAGGCACTGGGCGCCGTTTTGGCAATCAGATTGGTCGCAGGGGCTGGTCTGCAGCAAGATCATTGGTGGTGGGTTCTCACAGAAGAGCCCGCTGAGGCAGAAGTAGATTAAACAGAAGATAACTTATTTATAGAGCGCAAACTGGATGATTTGTTTATCTGTATTACCTGACAAAGGTTGTTTACTACTTGTTTTGTAATATGTCTCTTTGAATTACGTGAGGATATTGCAGTGGCTAAAACAGAAAGCTAATAATCCTGAAAAATTGAACCGGACACCTTTCCTTTGCATGGAATTCCAAACAGATTCAGCACATTTTCATGTTTCCACCTGGATCATTCTGCATCTGTGAAACTGAACTTTTTATTTGCATTTTCCTATTTTTCCCATACAGTCATTTTCTAAAGACTCTGTCTCCCCTTCATTTCCTTTTCCTCTGCAAACCCATGACTTTCTGTTTTTTCCCCTCAGTCCCTTGTGATGAATTTGTTTCTCTTTCGCCAACAGTCCCTGCTATAATTAACCACATGGTGCTGCATCTGCAGCACACACACACGGAAACACACAGATGCACACACTAGGTCGAAACAGTCAAGTCTCTGATTATGAAGTGCCATCTGTATCCCCTCCCAGTCTGGCCCTGCAATCTTTCACTGTGCTTGTGTCTGATTTGTTTCCATGACTCTCACCTGAAACCCTCTTTACAGACGCAGGTATAGCCATTGACGGCGTCCACACACTCTGCTCCGTGCTGACACTTGTTCTCCAGACAGTCATTATAGTCCTGCTCGCAGTGCTGGCCCATGTAGCCTGGTAAACACTCACATCTTGAGTGACATGGAAATAAGGATAAAATTACACAGTGTGTGGGCAACAGACTTTTCCTCTTGCCTACAGGTGTTTTACTCCATGAAGAGGTGACATGTTTGGTTCATTTCTACAGCTCGGTCAGTAACACAACTCTACTTTTATATCACATTTCCCCATTTCTCTTGGATAAGTGTGGGAAATGTTTGTGTAAAACATTTTATAGTAGTTCCACATTCATAAAACATTTTCCACACAGTAATTAGGAACAAAGAGAATCTGCATGAAGTGAACCTAACTTACTAATTAATTTAATAATGGATTGCATTTATATAGCGCTTTTCAAGGCACCCAAAGCGCTTTACAATTCCACTATTCATTCACTCTCACATTCACACACTGGTGGAGGCAAGCTACAGTTGTAGCCAATGACAGAAGCGAGGCTGCCATATCGCTCCATCGGCCCCTCTGGCCAACACCAGTAGGCGGTAGGGTAAAGTGTCTCGCCCATGGACACAAGGACCAGGACAGAGAGCTGGGGGATCGAACCAGCAACCTTCCGGTTACAAGATGAACTTTTCAAGATGGAAACCTTTAATCTGATGGCATAATAATTCATTATTTATAACTTATGAAAAGATTTACTATAGCTTTACACTGTATAAAAGGCTTAAACACACAACCTTGCATTGTAACATAACATTTCTAAAAATATGTTAAAATCTTCAGTGAAGATGAAATTTTGGAGTGCATGAATTTAATTCAAAAATACTTTTTTCTTGATGTACCTATCTTTAAATCCACCTTTAATCTACCACTGCCACAGGTTCACACGTCTGTATCTACAGTTGCCTCATTGTCTGAGATCTGTATTTATTTTTCCCCATTAGCAAAGATCGTTGTATTGCCACTTGTATCACAAAAAGCTAGCTTTTAAAATTTTGAGCTCACTGTCACTTTCACACAGTTTCCCCCATATGTAGCTGTTGCCCACCTGTAACTGCGGCCAACGCGAAGGCACTTGGAGTCATGCTGACAGGGATCAAAACCAGGGAGGCAAGGGTCAGTCACCTCGTCACACAGGTCACCTGATGAAAAAGAAAAGATTTGCTGTCAGCAGTTTAGAAAATGTGAGGATAAATCATGTTTTAGGCTTATGTTTTATTCCCGCTGCATCATCACTGAATGATCTGTATAATATTTTCAGAATTTATGTGGGGGAAAAAACTGTGAAGGTAAACAGAAAAATAACACTTCAGAAGAAAGATGGGAGTCTAGCGCCACACTAAACTTTTCACACCTACTCTCTGTAATCTTCAAATAGCAGCAGGGAGGGGGGAAAGCATCTTGGTCAAGGCTTTAGATGTGCAGTGGATGTCCCCATGCACAAAGGGAATAGCGTTATCAGCATTTTCTCAGAACCGATGGAGAAGGGGGTTATTGCTCCGTGTAAAAGTGGAGGCAGTCTAAAGATGTACACACACATACACATGCTGAAAGGGTGAGAAGGGTTAACAGTGTGTTTAAAAGCAGTAGTTGAAGTTAGTGGCAGGAAGGAAGCGGGTATTGAGAAAGGTCAAGCACATTTCCATCATTCTCCGCCTGCTTTAATCTAATCCTGCTGCCTTCCCGCCCTGTCTGTCTCCAACACCCTCTTCTCAAATCACTTTCAGGCCAATGTTTTTTCGAGCTACAGTATACTGCTATGCCTGAAATGATGTTGGACTTGCCGTGAAAGTAAATTTTAATTATTCAGTCTTTGAGCTCCCTAAGCAGACTATTTCACACTTCAGGCACTTTGTTAAAGATGCCAAAATTAATTTATCAATGTGGAATTACCTGAGATACCTTAGAATAATTATCATATGCAAATGAAACTATGCTACAGAAGAAGATGTTAGACATGATTTACCTCATTTAAAATAATTTTCCACAATAATATGATCATATGAGAAATGTGGGGGAAAGCTTCTAATCAAAATCAATTTAACAGATATAAAGACACAAACTGTTGACACAACATCTATGTAACTTGGTTAATCGTCCACCAAGGAGGGGGATGTAGTGAAGATATGCGATCTTTGTGATTTAGTGCTGCTTATTTTGGGAACAAGGTATCAGAGGTGGAAAACTGAAACATATTCTATGGTTTGGGGGACATGCAGAGGTCCAGAGCAACATATCTGAACAAACTGGTTAGATAATTGAGAAATTTTTTAAATACTGATTATCTTATTGCCTTTTTTCACACCAAATTATTTCATACATTCTGGATTGCAGTTTCTTTTTTTTTTATTTCACAAAGGATTAATTATATTTTTCTTGTGACCTCCTGACCTGTCCTCTATCATCAGCCTAAAATGGTAAAAGTTGCCTCGTTTCTCAGAATCAAAATGCTAGTGTGACATTTAATTTGTTGAAGACATTAAAGAAACCTTAAATCAGCTGTTTAAAAGGTCTGGTGACATTAAATCTGGATTTTTCTCTTTGTGGTGCAAATATGACGTGACAGTCCCGGTTGCTGAGTTTGAAGAAAGCAGAGCGACTAGCAAAGTACTGTCCTCTTAATGTGACACCTGATGATTACGCTGCGGTTCACTGAGCTGAGTGGAGAGTTCGGTGCCAGAGGAACCAGCTGTGCGCATGATCGTGTGTGTGTGTGTGTGTGTGTGCAACAGCTGTATGTGGTAAGGTGGCTGGCAGTGTGCAAGGACTCTCAGAGCCAACAACGATAATGACATGGTGTGTGCGCTGCTGAGTGTGTATTGACTGAGGTCCAGTGTTAAAGGGGACCTCATGTTTGTGTGTGTGCATGTGTGTCTTAGAGGACACTGTTACAGACAGAAAAACTTAAATACGGAGTCAGCAGTTTAGCTTCGGCGTGCTGGACTCTGCCAGGGCAGCTCTCGCTCTTCTCAGCCTTTGCCCTTTATCGGCAATTTCTTTACCCTTTCCGTTGCTCTGTTTATTCTTCCCTTTCCCTCTAGTAAACAGTCAATCTTTGCCTTTCTCATTCTCCTTCTGTCTCCCCCCTCTCTGTCTCTCACTCATGTGATTGCTCTTTAAACCTCCTGCAGGAACAGTTTCAGGTCACTGCAGAGAGCCTGTCTATTACTAACTTACCATCCAGTAAACTGAAAAATATGATTTTGTTTGTGTGTGTGTGTGTGAGACCCTCCCAGCCTCTCAGGAGCCAACAGTGAAGGTATATTACTCAAAGTTGTTGTGCGTTTGTGTGGGTGTCTACCTGTGTAGTTTGGTGGACAAACGCAGGTGTAGTTGTTGATCCCATCGATGCAGGTGGAGTTGTTCTCACAGTCGTTGTCTTCACAGTCATCTGGGTTTACCTCACAATGTTGGCCCTCAAAACCTGGCGGACACGCACAGCTACACATGCAAAAACACACAAAATGTGTATTATTATGTAGCAACCGGGTAAGATCTGAGAACTCATCATCACTTCCCATTAAATTCTCCTATGAAAGAAGTTTAAAGAAGAACTATTGAATCTGTATTTTGGTTTATTTTCTTACATCCTTTTCATTTAGGGACTCCACTTCATGTCTGATTGAATTACAACAAGTTGCAGCTATTCCTACAGCACACATACTTCCTGTTCAAAAAAATTAGGGAGAATCAATCCTCCATTTCAAACACAGCCTTTTGATTCACGTCATCTCTCTTTCCTGTTGGAGGATGTTTTATTAATAAATGTCAGTGAAAATTCCTCAGACTTCTACTGTCTATTACGGTAAAAGAAAAAAAACTTTACAACAAAACACCCACCTAGAGCTAAAAGGAAAAAAAAATCAAAACAAGAAACCAGAAAAACGCTGAGATAAGCTTAGTTTGATGCCACTATGGTTGGACGCCGCCCACCTGAACCACTCAGGAGGAATTATCAAAGCCTCCTCCTCTCCTCCAACTCTTTCCCTCACCCTCCTGTTTTCTCACCAGCCCTTGATCTCTTCCCCTTTTTCACCCTTTGTATCTCAGTCAGGATAACTCCTTCAAACAGATCACAAACACGCACACTACCTTTAGGTGAAGATCACTCACCCACACACAAACACACTAAGTCTAATAAATCCAACCGAAGGTGCGTTTGACAACTTGCCCTCTCTCTCACGACTCTCTATTCTTCTGTTCATCTCCGAGACATCATTGATTTAAATTACTTTTATGTGGAAAAACTGAATTTCATAGTAAGTTCATCTAATAAATGAAGCGAGAAAGTAGCTGCTTGTCATTGACAATTATCAACCCACACAAGCCCATTCACTCCCATTTGTGGCACAATGCTTTGTTCTTCCTACTTTTTTTTTGTACATACAAAATTTGTTTAGTTCTTTTTCACTGCTTTTATTCCACAACAGGTTTTGTATCCTTGTTTTGGTACCTATAGTAACAGAATTTTCTCATGTATCTCACAATACTCACTGGTTACCTCCTCGATATCTGTTTTCCAGTTTAGAAAACCTGCACTTAAGCCTTCACTCAAAATGACATGAAAACAAATTTATATTCCAAGATATAATGAGCCTGTTACTGTAAGTTGCTCAGGATAAAATAATCAGAAAAATGTGGGTTACTTAATGAGTAGAGACAAAGGGATCACTCCTAATCCAGATGACTTAATGAAGCAGAAGAAGAGAAAATAAAGGAAAAATAAAAGACAAATTTGAGCAGGGGTGATACAGTAAGGAGAAAGGAAGCAGATATTAACTGTTACCCATGGGGAAAAAAAAGAAATACAAATGAGAAAAGCACTGACTGGGTCAAGGATCACTGTTTCACCAATCAAATCCAAGCCCTGACATTTAAATTATATAGTTTGACAAATGGAGCCGTGCTAAGAACCAAAGTTAATTGGACTTCCTGAATATGCCCAACTGATTATATAACATGTTAAAATGTCAAAGGGGCATGGCCTCCATCCCTTTCTGTCTTACTCCCTTTATTTCTGTCTCTCTCAGAGGTCACAAGGATCTACCTGTGTTTCTTTACCATTAAGGAATGATCTGAAAAGGGTAAAGAGACCCCTAATAGCATTACCACACAAGCCTTTAAAGGCCAGAAGCATATCAGAGCTTTTCAAAGGGCAAAGGCCTTGTTACTGGGGTTGAGAAGGAGACAAATCTGGTAGAAAGATATATGACAATTGTTGCAATTACAGCCGCTGTTTGTCACAAGACTTGGACAAAGGGTGACGTTTTGGAGCGACACTGATTACCCGGCCAGGCACAGTCGAGGATTCTCACACACACACACAGATTGCATTTTTTCTACCATGGGCGGTTATTAAACAGGAAAACTGAATTTATATTTTAAAATATATCAAATCCAACAAGCAAGTCTCCCTCCTATACGCTCATCAAAGACTTCTTAAGTGAAATATAGTGTATTTGATGCGGTTTGATTCAATTTAATGGTGAAAGGGCCGTTTTGCTTAAAATGAACCACATTAAAAAGTCTAACCGCAAAGGGTCTGTTTTTAATTAGCCCCATTTCTAAACAATTGCTGGCCGTTTGATTACTTTTGGTCTGCGGCTTGTGTCATAATTTTCAGCACAAAATAACTCTGCCCTTAGTTTTTTAGTCCAAATAGGATTAGGGGAGATGGAAGGTTTAAGGAAACACAGTTTTCAGTGTTTTAGGTCATAGCAAAGGTTTTATTAAGTATGTTTAAACAATTCAACAATATAACTTTCAATATTTCAAGCTGCGTGCAAAAATTCAGGAGTAAACCATCTGCTTTGAGTGTTATCCACCCATTAAATGAACATTATCCACCGCAGTTAGATATGTCTAGCAGGTGCCCTCCTGTAGTTGTCTGTAGGTCAGAAGGTGCATTATCATTTATCTAATCATTGCTAAAGGCAGAGAGATTATATACAGCCTCTTCGGGTCAAGTGAAATGTCCACTGGACTCTCTACACTGGTAGGTTAGAAAGTAGAGCTTTCTAACATGCAGCACTTTTGAACTAAAAAAATAATCTTATTATTTCATAAAACTAACCACAGAGTTTTGGTACATAAACTAAACCAATCAGCAAGCAGTTGTTTGGTTTAGTAAAGTCTAGTCTCCTGGGTAAAAACTTAATTCACTACAATCTACATATGAAATTGAAGAACTCCTCATAAATGTTTTCCTAGCATAACAAAAACCACTAAATGAGGTGAAAACAGCCTGTTGAACATACCAGTTGGGGGAGATGTGTTAGCATTAAAAAAAACAACAAAAAAACAAGAAGATCAGGTTAGAATATGGCCCTATATCATCAGAATCAAAATCAGAATATTAATTAATCCCAGAGCAAATGATGTGGTCACATACAGCACACAATGATGACAACAGATACAATGCTTTTTGATCTGTTTCTCACTGCTGCAAGTACTCTGTTTGGTTTAGGCTTATGCTGCTTGAACTGAAGACACAGAGGCAGCACAGCTAATACAATTACAATTACTTGCACTATTCTCATATGCATGTAATCAGAAATTACACAGACTTTCTACTGGAGAGCTAGCCGGTTAAAACGTTACATATTTGCGTTCTCACCTAACTTGCACCTCAGTTACACCGCGTGTGCGAAAACAGGTTGGAATGTGTGGAATGTGTTGGGAAAAGATGGGTAGGAAAGTGAATGGGTGATCCACAATGTTATTTTCCCTAAAGCCCTGCCACTGAAAGCCTCTTGACCACTTGAGTTGCACTGCAGCTAGGAGTCACACACTATGATTGTGTTGAGTCTGAATATGTGACACTGTATGGATGTAAAACAGGGAGGTTCTTGAAAATGAGGTAGCATGTCCAGCATGCTTTGACTGTGAAAACATGAATATAGGGATCAGATAAATAATGGATACGCTCCTTGAATTATTTATTCATTCATTTTCTTAACTATTTATACAATTTAGGGTCATGGGGTCATGGGGTGAGAGAGACAGTACACCTGGATAGAATTTAAAGTATCAAAAGTGTCATCAGTGTCTTGGTCAAACATAAAAAAACACATTTTCAAAACCATCCCTGGTTTAACACCAAATGCTTGCATAGCCTTTCTGATTTTTAGTGCAAATCGTGTCGGCTACACAAAGGTTTGAAAGTAAAACTAGAGCTGCACTGGTGTAGTCAAAGTGCTAAAGCTGTGTGGTTCACAGTTTAGTACAATGCGTGAATATCAGGTGAACTATAGCAAATCTAGAGACAAATAAAATACATGTAAATTCACTGTTAGATCGGTACAGATCTGGTTTCCATGGCGGGGATAACCAATATTTTTGAGTAATTAGTGGATTGACCCCTGTTGCGCCATGCACATAAATAGACCCATTGATCCTGGTGTTTTATCATGCTAGTGAATAAACTCAGACAGAAGACGGTGAGGCTTTCGCGTGTCTGTGTTACGGCCCTGGTTATGGACCACTATAACTATTTCACAGTGTTCACAAAGAAAGCGTCTGTAAAAAAAAAGTTCTTGCATCAAACAGTATGTTAAAAAATGTATTTTAAATGATCGCCATGTGAAGTATTTATAAATACTTCACATCTTATCTCACACTTCGAGATGTTAGAAATTCTTAAAATTTTAGTTAAATGCAGGCAAACTGCATCTACAAATTGCTTGTGCTGTATGTTGGCAGCTTTTTGCAAAACTGACTATGTGTAGTGATAGTTTTGCATAAAAGTGCAAAGTTCATTTTCCCTGCAGATGAGAACAGAGGGTAAAATTCTTAAAATGCCTCTGCTAATAAACGGAAGCAGCTGGGTAGAAAGGGAAATGAGATCTGACCGACAGCCTAAATGGATTTTAAGTGACTCTTCATTTTAAAACCTTCAGAACTGTAATTATTTAATTTGTGTATTGCATGTAGCACTGAGATAAATATAACAATGAAAAGTATAAATAAATATGTGAAAACACACATTTCACACACATTCTGACTGATCTAGTGCAACATGTACATTCTACTACTGGTTAAATAGTGGTTGTTGGAAGTGGAATTGGTCACCAAGACGTATGCAGTGCAAGCAGCTCCACATAACATCAACCAGCAGACCCCAGAAACCAGTCGTGATTTTGAGACTAACAACTGGTACCAATGACAAAACTTGTATGTAGCATAACAGTTAATAACAAACACTGTTGTACCTGAAGTGGTCTTCATGGCCAGGGTGAATGTGGCAGGTTCCTCCATTAGAACAAGGAAAGCTAATGCAGGCATTGATTGGTATTTCACAGTCTTGACCCTAAAGGAGAGGAGTGGACAAGGCAAAGCAGTTAATAACTGAGTATTATGTCTTCTGTTACTACTGAAATAAGTGAAGCTGTCATCAGACGTCTTTACTTCTGACAAACTGTACAATTACAGTTATGTATTCTTCATTTTATTTAAATGTATTTACATACATACATACATACTACTACTACTACATATTCATTAATACGCACACACATAAAATATACATGCACATGCCGACTTCTTTGATTCATTACTTATCCTGGTAAGACGTTTGACGGTAAATGGCATGAACGCATGTATCCATCAGCTTCCTTACGCTGAGCATGCAGTGTTAATTTCACACCAACAAACCTTTGGTAGCTAATATACCCACTCCTTCTTATCAAAGCGCTTTATTTTTGTTTCCAATCTTAATCCATCTTTTTATTTTCCTTCTCTATTTTATTCTTTACTATAGAACTTCATGTTGTGTTCACAGCCTCCTTCATTCATTGCTCACCATATTTCTCACTGTTACTTTCTACTATGTGTTCTCTCCATTTTTCCCACAGCACCTTACCTACAACATTTCTTGTTCTTTTGTTTAACTTACACCTCTCTCATCCCATCTTTTGTACTTAAATTTGACTTATTCCTCATGTCTTCCCTCTGACTCTCTCATTCTCACTCCTTATATTCCTAGTGTCTTCTTTGATTCTTCACACATTTTAATTAGCATTGTCCCAGTGGATGCTAGTAAGAAAAACATACACATACACATAGACATGTACATAAACATACACAGGCATGCACACTCCAGCAGTCCTTTCCAGTCTGTGACCTTGGCAAGTGACATGTTAATTAAAAGCAAGACCAAGGCTTTCTCTCTGTAAAAGCCCAAAGGTTATGCAGCACGTGTTCTTGTAAAGCTTTAAGTCCTTGCACAGATACTCACGTGCACATATAGATGCAAGCAAGCACAAACAAATATGCACGAGTATATTCTTTAGAAGCTGGAGCTCAAGCATCTCTAAATACACATACGCAAATATGGGGTATGCCAATGAGTACAATGAGTACAGTTTTAGTCACCATTAGTTCTACTTTGGATCCTCTGTTCATACTACAGCATGAAAACTTACTTTTAAAATCAGTCATAAAAAACTATTTATGACTTTCTTTTTTGCAAAGTACAGTAAGACACCACTGATATGCACATGCTCGCCCACAGTGCATTGCACACACAATGCAAACTGCAGTGGGTAGAATACCTGCATGTCTTTTTTAATGCAGAACTATGAATATCGACAGCTATAACACCCTTTATCTTTTGATCGTTATACCTACAGTCTTCATTTCTCTATTGATGGATAAGTAGATACATTATGCATACAAGGCCAGAGCTAAGCCTGATAATACTGCTAATGCCACGGGATTATGCAGCCTGGGTAGCCATCAAGACACCTTTCAAAAAAGCAAATATTTCTAGCAAAATTAAAAATTTTTACTGCATGATGCACTCTATAATTCAGAAGAGTTAGAATAAAAGGAACCACTAAATAGTACACGGTTAAGAAGGTTGGGGGTGCTGGGAATCAGGATAACACGGCACCAATGAGGTTCAAGGACTGATTTCAACTGCCTCCATACCAATGAAATATATTTTCACTTTTGATAAATCACTTCGTAAATACTTCCAAAAACACCAACAAGTATGGCAATCCCGATAACAACCAAGCATTATGACTGCAATAAATCAATATAACATTTTTATGAGACAATGATGGAGTGCAAGTTTAATCAAACTTACACATTAAAGTATACACTTACTAAAAAAAGGAAAATGTATATTCTAGTGGCTATAATATAGTTTCTAACGTGGACCAAAGAAAAATGTTAAATAAGCCAAACGTATTATCTCTGAAAGCCACATTCAGTGTGTCTCTGTCTGCTGCTATCCTTACCTTGAATCCATATGGACAGGTGCAGTGGTAGGATCCTGCCACACTGGAGACACAGGTACCATTATTTTGGCAGGGAGCTGAAAGGCAGGGGGCGCACTTCGACATCAGGTTGATATCCACTGGACCTACAAATAGAAGCAGGATAAAGCAGAAAGAAGAAAGAAGAAGGAAACGTGTCTTTTTAATGGATGGTGCACTGACAAAACACCTTGCGACTTAAGAATCAAGAACAAATGTGACCTCTGAGGTATCTTTATACAGCACTAGGTTTGCTTATTGGGTCCAAGCCCACATTATAAACTCACAAGCATAGTACACAATGATCATGTGATGCAGTTTCATTCTTTTTAGCAGAATACACCTTTCAAAATCTCTCTTTTATCTGTGTAAGAAGCCTGCCTCTCAGTTCTTTTCTATAGCAGAGAAGCCTTGAAGAGGTGATGTTAGAGGTCTGCTGATTCTATATGAGTTTACAGAATACAACCAAGTGGTAGAGGGGATTTATTTTATACATTTCTATCTATGGTCAATCCTTTAATATAGCATGATGTATTACTGGCTAAGCTGATCCAACAGGCTGAAGGCTTGAGTGTCTGGCAACTCAAAATGGATCAGTCAGACTAATATGTTTGGGCTTTAAGCCACTACTCTTACCACCCAGCTAACAGAAAAAAAAAAAAGGAAAACAGCCTCAGAGTTGTGAATCATATTATCATTGTGTTTTGAATTTAGATTGACCACAAGGTTGGTTTTTAATGTAAGCTCGTCAGTTTTAAACCATGAGTACTATGAAAATATGAGTACATACCTTTGCACTGAAATCTGTTTAATGGTGTGGTGAGCAGCAGTCTGTCAGCCATGTCTGGAGGTCCAGTACAACGAGCAATGCCTTAAAACACCAATTTATCAGATATTCAGTATCTTTTCATACATGCAGCATTAGATGTTGGTGAACACAGACAAACACAATGTTCTTTAAAAGCATATTGAATGTGATTTCTTACCAGGCTCTTTAAAGCCAGCCTTGACCCACTGAGAGAGCCAGCGCAGATCACAGTTACAGTACAACGGGTTGGCACCAAGAGCCCTAAACAAAGTTAAAAGCATAAACCAATACATATTTACTCTGTGGATACACACATGTAGAAGTGCAGAAGCAGTAAAGGCCAAAGCCGTACTTACAGGTGGGAGAGAGAGCTGAGGTGGTTGAAAGCTCCCTCTGGAATAGTTGAAAGGTCATTACCATGAAGAGTCCTGGAGGAGAGAAATGGAGAGCAAAACAAGAGCATATAAATATTAATCGTACCAGCGACCTTGTTACCAATTTAAAAAGGAACATTTTGACCCACTGTTAATGTTATTCTGTAGTTAATTAATTTAATTAGGCACTCTGTGTTTCTTTATAATCACTCTTTCGTAGTAAAGGAAGAAAGAGAAACAGCTTTTGACCTCAGTCCAAGACGCTGCTACAGACTAATGTTATGCCCTTATCCACTTGCACCACAACATGATCAATTTGTGAGTACTGCTTCAGTAAATGTTTTTTTTTTTTTTTAAGAGTTGGTCACCCTTTATATTGTACAATTTCACGAGGTCATACACAGTAGAGATCCTTTAGGAGGCGTGGTGATCCAACTCTGTACATGACCTCAGGACCTTTGCTGGGGTCTCTTATATTTTCTTATTTTGGTGCCTTGAGACAAAAGCACATCAACATACCGCAGCCCCTCACTGTGTTCATTGACAGGATAGGGTAGGGTACAGGTGGATACAATGAACTCTGTGGGATGAAAAATATCCAAGCATTACATTACTTATGACTCTCTTGACTGAATATTTCTGCATAGAGTTCCAACTATATGGTAAATGGTCTGTCTTTATATAGTGCTTCACTAGTCCCTAAGGACCCCAAAGCGCTTTACATTTACAGTCATCCACCCATTCACACACTGGTGATGGCAAGCTACATTGTAGCCACAGCTACCCTGGGACGCACTGACAGAGGCCAGGCTGCCGGACACTGGCTCCACCAGTCCCTCTGACCACCACCAGTAGGTAACAGGTGAAGTGTCTTGCCCAAGGACACAACAACCGAGACTGTCGGAGCCGGGGCTCGAACCGGCAACCTTCTAATTACAAGACGAACTGCCAACTCTTTCAGCCACAATCGCCACGTAGATATGGCGATATATGGATATATGTAGATAATTGGCTCACTGTGCATTTCGTTAGGTACAACAACTACCTGTTAAATCAAATATCTAGCTTCAAACATCAGCCAGTAACATAGCAGCAACTCAGTGCATTTAGGCTTGTTGACATGGTGAAGGAAACCCGCTGACAACCAATCCAAGTATTAGAATGAGAAGACGATTTGTGGAGCTGGGGATCGAACCACTGACCTTTTGACTAGTAGATAAACTAGTAGGGTGTAATTAATTTCTTGGTCCACTTTGGTTCTCTTACTAATTGAGCAAACCTCAAACAAGATGTACCGAACACAGTGCCCACAGAGTGCACATACACTATACTCTTGCAGCTACTGGTTTTAACCTTGTGGTTTATAATTAGATTTGTATCTTAAAGGTGCATCTAAGGCTTAACCATAGCTCACAATGAGCTATTGAACAATGTTAAAAAGGATTATATCAAAGGAAAACCGACTGCATCACATCCATTATATCAGAGCTAAACGAAAGTCACTGCCCAGTTGCCTAATACTCAATTTAGAGCAAGCTAATACACCAGTCTAACCCTTATAGCTGCATGCTAAATTATTCAAATTTATTTGTGGTTCCTCAGTAGCAGACACACCATCATACCCTTCTATAATGGAAAATAAATAAAATATTTATGAAAGAATAACACAAAATAAACAGAAAGCCTTTTTTCCACTGTTGTGCAATAAAACTTGTTCGGGTCTCTGAATGGAATATAAACTGTCTCATACGGTCATCTCGCAGACGGGGGTGTGCGAGCAATCATGTGTGTCACAGTAGAAAACAGCAGGCTGAGAAGCGTATTAGTGTCGATGTGCGCATTTTTGTTATGTACCACTGGGTTTGCATGTATGTGTTTGTGTCTGTAGATGTGTGTCTGAAACTTTTTGTCTCTAAGGGCTTAGAGACTTCAGAGTGTGCGCGTGTGTGCGTCCTTTGTGTGTCTATCCATTGGAGTGTGCTGCCTGCTGGATAGAAGTCCACATTCCATTAGAGTGAAGGGCTGTAGCAGGGGACAGCTATCAAACCACCAGTATTAGAAAAACTGTGCATGTGTATGTATGTGTACTAGAATTTGCTGTGTGTGTGTTTTATCGCTGCTTAATGCCTTGAAATGTTTATGTGCATCTCTGTGTGTAGCAATGTATGGTGGTCTAACAGCCCCCGTCTATGACTAGCCCAAGGGGGGTTGTGGGTAATGAGGAAGTGACAGTGATGACTGCCTGGCAACCAGTTGCTATGCGGGGGCAGAGAGGGATCAGTCCCGATGGTAACATCAACTAAAATGAAAGCAAGAAAGCAAAAAAACAAAAAAAACAAAAAACGGTCACTAACTTCTGGAAGGTGAAAGCATCGTAAGAGATACAGCCAGTACAAAGAGAAATGGACGAAAACAAATCTGACTTCTCTGACTTTTTCTTGCTGAAGTTTTGCTCGCAATAATTACATTTGCACAGTGGTTTACAGTAACTTTAAAGCTAATTAATATTAAAATGAAAGCATATTTTGAGCCAAGAGTGTTATCAAGATTAACAGCCTCAACACTGCCATTGTTTAAACATTTCAGGTTATGAAACAAAAAAACATTTTACCACTCTAACCACAGCGAGACCACTTTAGGCAGTGCCGAAATTCAACGTTATTCAGCAAACAAAAAGCGAAAAGCAGCCTTGGTTGAGGCCAGTGTAGTTTTAAATCAACAAAAGCTTAAAACCTTTCATTTTTCAGCCACCTCTCTTTGCTTTTTTGTGGCTTTTTTCTCCTGCAGAATTCAGATGTGGTTATGAGACTCTTTCCAAAGTGTAATCGAAAGAGTGCTATTGTCTTGACTTTCTTACATCACACTTGTTGATTAGAAATTATTCACCATCATAGAGTCAGAAGTTGTAATTTGAGTAAACTGACTTTTTAAATGGCGATAAAAAATTACCTTTATATAAACATTCTGAGATTTTTTATTTTTCCATTTACAGCCTTAACTTTCCACCTCACTATAGTGCACGGGTGATTTCAAGGAGCCAGTGACATAACTACTGCATGCACTGCAAGTCACACAAAGCTTTCGAGGATAACCAGCCTCAACCTTCAGTGTTTCTCATAGGCTTTATTCAGAGAATAGGGAATAACATTATCTTTGATTAAAGCTTAAAATATTCACCAGTGTCACTCTTACTGAATAAACCAAGGTATCACAGCAAAACTGACACTAATAAATTGTGATTTATGATACTCAAGCAACCCAGCACTTAAAGATCAATACGATTTGCTGTTATACAAGTACGTTATGTAGATGTTTCTACTTGTAAGCACCGCATACACAGAATGGGTTGTATATTCATATTTATGTGTGTATGTAGCTCGTTCCATGTGTGTGAGGCAAGCTGGTCAGACAGCAATACTCACATGCACACAGTGTGTAGGCACGCATGTGGGTTTGTGAGACAGAGGGTGGACAGCCAAATGGATGACTGAGAGAAACAGAGGCTGAAGGTCGATTCATCAAACACAACACTGGGCGGAGTGAGAGAAAAGGAGGAGAGGAGGGAGAGAGGAGGGAGAGAGGGAGAAGCGTGTGGCGAGAGGCAAAGAATTCAGATAGGAAGGAGTATTAAAGAAATGGGAGTCTGTGACTTTTATCTTATTTTAGTACCCTGAAACAACAGATGATTGGGTGGACTGTGACTCATTTTGCAAGTGGGTCTTAATATGGCACTCAGCCTGAAATCAGGGGAGTGATTAAACTTTGATTTAACTCCGTAATATAACAGGCAAAGCGCACTGTTGAACATCGAGTCCATTGCGGCACTTAAAGATGAAGCTTGTGACTCACAGCAGGCGGAGTGACTTGAGCCCATCAAAAGCATGGACAGGGATGCAGCGAATCTGGTTATAACTGAGGATTCTGTAAGACAAAGGACACGGACAAGGTCACAAGATTTAGCTCTACATCAGGAGGCTTTCTGTTTTTTAAATGTGAGAAATTATTCCAGAGATGACACAGTAGATTTATTTTTTTATAAAAACGTAGTACAGAACCTTTTGCCACTGAAGGCTAGACAATGAAAATTAACACTGGGGGCACATTTTAAATAAGTTAGAAAAATAGTTAAAGATAAAAACACCTGCCTGAGGCAAAGGTGAAAGACAAGTCTGGAAAGTCAAACTCCCACACCACAGTTAAATGTTATTTCTTTTAAAAATGCTAATGAATCCAAATTTTAGTTTGGCAACAAATGACAGATAATGTCCCTTAAGGATGCTCTTATTGTTTGAACACAGTTTATCATGGTGGCTAATAATGATCCTAATGTAAGAAGCAGACACTCTCCGAGATGTATATTCCAAGAAAATAGTAGTCAAGGTAGTAGCCAACATTATTCCTCAGCATAATGCTCAATGAAGCAATGCCTAATGATAATAACTGACTGTCAAGAAGCTTAATCCTCATCTTCTCTGTTTCACCAGTGGCCTGGACCCTTTGAGAAAAGATCCCAACAGCCAAGAATAATGAATGCTGGAAAATCTGACATGGAAAGTGAAACACACCTCTCTGCCTCTACCTAGGTGTGACTGAGCAAGGAACTGTGCACGGGATTTGTATCTGTTGCTATCTAGGCACACAGAGTAGAAATCTGTAGTTGCAGGGGGAAGCTTGGAGGCGTGAATCAATGTGACTTTATGAAATATGAAACACGGTGTCGCTGGAAGAAAAAGTAAGTAGCTATAAATCCATTGTGTTTATAGATTGTTAGCTTAAACAGAGAGGTAAAACTAAAGCTAATCCCACAAATGAGCAGAACCTTTATGTAACTTCCTGCAGAGCTTAAAAAAAAGAGGGAGATGGGATACAAGCAAGGAGAGGAACCAAAGCAAAATATATTTCAGCAGGATTACTAACTGGAGACAGAAAGTAAAATATTCTAAATATGAAAAATGCATTTAGGAAAAATTAATACATCATATGTGTGTTAGAACAGAATTAAAGGAAAAAGAAGACATAAGAGGAGGCTGAGACGAATTGGTGTGGAGGTTGTAGATGAAGGAGCAATAAACCTGAAAAGGAAGACTTGAAAAAGAAGACATGGAAGAGGAGAAATTAGGAGCAAGTCACAAAAATATGGAAAGAAAAAAAGATGCAGGAAAATATAAAGAAAACAAATTGCGAGTAGAAAATGTTAATTTAACTCATCATTGAAAACCTTATACACGTAGATGTACAGTATTAAGCCATGGCTGAATATAGGTTAATGCATCAATAGGTACATATGTTGCCGTGGTAACTTACAGTGTGGCTAGTTGAGTCATGTTGTTAAAGGTGTATGGGGCCAATGCACTGATGCTGTTGTTGCTCAGGTCCCTGTGTAGACAGAAACTTAGATGAGGGACCCATATAAACACATACTGCATGCATCCACATTGGTTTGGTAAACTAGAAAATGACACGACATATGTGCGTTCTGTTCAAGGTTATGTGAGAGGTACATACACCAGCGACAGCTGTTTCAGGCTTGCCAGCTCCTTGGGCACAGATGTCAGCATATTACCCTCCAAGTAACTGCAAGAAAAAAAAAATGCACACTTAATATAGTATTTATTACATACACAAATATAGCCATGTGGAGGGGTGAACTGATGCCAAGGGAGCAAGTAAAAGTTGGATTAGTAACTTGGGTCTCATTACCAGTGTGGCATGATAATGAAAACATATAAGAAGAGAAGGGTATAAGCTTGTGCATTTGGTAAGAATAGTGAATGGATGAGATTTAGTGCATAACAACTAGCACAATAGGAATGGAGCTTCACTCATTTATTGCTTTGACCATGAAGAAAACAAAAGAACTTATTTAAAACTGGCCATCTCCCATTCATCTCCTGTTAAGTTATTTAGTGACAGGCTGTAGGTGTAAATGTGAGTATGAATGGTTGTCTGTCTTTGTCACCTTCCCCACGACCCTGAATTGAACAAGCAATTAAGGAAATGGATGGATGGACATCAAGCGTTCAAGGTTGTGTGGCTGTGCACCTCTGGGCCACTCCATAGACATTCCTTTCAGATCATTTGCACATGTACATTTGCGATTTCCTTATGGACTGCAGGCTCCTACAGACAGCAGACATTAGCATCTGTGTCAAACTGGGCCAATCTTTATGTAGACTCAGAGACAAAATAAAGTTTTCAATGGAAGGATCTGCGGTGTCCAAGCCAGGGGTTGCCACATTAGGTGGAGAGTTTGACAGGTTTTTTAGCCAACATTAGCCAACATATGCAGGCACATAGCAAATAAAAAAGGTAATTTTTGGCCACACTAACAAAGGTGGGTTTTGATTATCGATTTTCCTATTAAAATCGATTCTACCTTGAATAACGCAATATCGATTCATTAAAATCCTGAATTTATTTTTAAATATAAATGTATTTTGCCAGAAATGCCAGAATCTCAGGTTAAACCTCGAAAACCACCAAACACAAAGCGTGGACCCGACACTTTCTCATCCGACGGCACGTGTCGGACACGCCGTCAGGGCTAAACGCCAACAGCTCACTCATTCTGATGCATCGCTTTTTTGCGCTAGATTCTGAAGCTGCAGGTTTCAACTTTCTCGAACTAAAAATTGACTTAACCAGCGGCAAAAGAAGATCCAAACTGCGCTTCACATAAACATCGTCATAAATTCCCTCTTACTTGCTGTTTTGCCCCCATCATGATAAAACACTTCATGCACAGCTCTCTTTCTCTCAGTGTGCTTCAAGAACAGTTTCCCATTCGCTTGTTTATTACCTACCAGTCTACCGTTGTTTACAGGGGTGCAGTGTTAACCAGGGCCAGTACATTGAAGGGGAGACGGCCAAATTTAACTCACTGTGAATCTGTTATTTGGTCGAGTCGCTGAGCTTTATAGTTGCATCTTAATGATGTCTGACGTTTTAGCATTCTCATATGAGATAATGTAACAGTTTTCCCGTTTTTTCTGTGTTAGAAATACAGATAATTTTCACATCCTGGTCTTTCTTGCTTGCTTTCTAATATTGTGAGAAACAAAATAAAGGTATACACACAAGCAAACACATATTTTATGATGCATTGGTCCCTGTTTGTCTCTCTCAGGTCATAAGTAGGTCATGTGGACAGTATGATGGAGTGTCTTCTTCAGCCTGATCAATACCTAATCACTGCTATTGACCCTGTGGAGCAGGGCTATTTCACAGCTAGAGGGGTTCCTCTGTGTTTGTGTATGTGCATGTACGTGTGTGCAATAATTCACCTTTACTTTGTCCCTACTTCTTTTTAAATTTCCTAATCATGATTAACATTAAGCCTTGTTTTATCTTCGGTCATTAAGAATGTCTCTTTATTACAATTAATGAAAAATGTAAAGCAATTCTCTTGAAGCACCAATTTACTCATAAAGCAAACAAACGATTATTCATATTATTTTTTTTTACATTATTTCTTTTAAAAATAGATTTCTTATTTTAAAAGGACGTTTTATTGAGCTTCGCTAACATCTCGGATATCACATAATTATTATAGGAAACGGCATGAAAAACTGTCACTGCTCTGGTGACATTTTATATGTGAAAAAATTATGTATTGAAGCAATTGACACTGTAACATTAACACTAGTTATAAAGCAATTTTTAAGATGGTATTAGGAAAATAACACAAGGACACTCATGATAATTCCTCTCAAATATATAAGATCTTACTGTGTAGTGGTATTTAGATTTAATCACTGGGTCGCTTCATAGATTTGTAACATCAGCATATAATCATATACAAGCACAAGTACCTCTACTGTATACCTAAAATCCTAAAAGAAAGAAAGCAGAGGTATGTGCGTACTCACTAATTGGTATGCTAGTTTCTGGAGCAGCAGAGCAAACTGCAGCATCACTAATGCACTGCAGCAAAGTGGAACTATGTGTGTCTATGGAACTTTTGCATGCAATTTGGAGGCATACAGTTTTTTTCTGTATAGGCATGCTATAATGGAAGTGTGTGTCTGAATGCTTTAACGTGCACATTCACGTAGTGCAGCTTGTGTATGCGAGTGTGTATGTGCTACAATGCGAGCGAGCCTGTCTCACAGCTCAGTGGTGTCCTTGGGAATGCCCTTGGGCAGAGAGTGCAGCCCTCTGTTGCTGCATCGCACCACGCCGTCTGAGCACGTGCAGACGTCAGGACAACCAGACGCAGGAAGACAACCATTATCCTCAGCACCTGGAGGGGGGGGGTAGACAAAGTAGGATATTAGCATGAGGAGGAGGAGGAAACAAGAGATGGATAAATAGAAGTGCAGAGAAAAAGCAACAAGGAAAAGAAAAGGAAGGAGAAAAGCAGCTTTTGAAAAAAAGTTAAGACAAAACAGGGAGAGAGAAAGAGCGAAGGGACAGATAGAGATACAGCTTGAACAATAAGTAAGACGTGTGCTCAAATCAACTCAACGCATTTTTAAAAAAGTACTCTATAATCTACATGTAATGACCAGATATTGCTAGAAGCTACATGGTTATATTTCAACATATGGCTCAGCACATGTAGAGATTTTAAAATCCTCAGACGATTCTGTAAAATATAAAAATAAATTAAAAAAACTGAGCAGATGTTGAAAGGATGACATGCAGTTGCAGCACCAAAATGAAAGCTGAAACCTCTATAGTCAGATTTAACTCTAACTTGCATCGCAAAGCAAGATATGAATATCCTAGAATTGAAATTTATTTTTTTATTTCTGCAAAAAGTCAGACATTAGAATTTTAATCCTTCTAATGAAATTTTCTTTTAGCTTTAAGAATTTTGTTATTTCCCAAAATATATCTGACTAAGAAGGCACTTTTTAGTCTTGCTGTCAAAGCATTTAGCACAAAACGTTAAGATTTAAGTTCTGAATATTCGGCTATACTCCACACACAGCCGCAATAACACACAGTAGGGACAAAAAAAACATCTGAGTGATTGTAATAATTTTACCATTAAGCGATAAGGAGGGCCAGAAACTAGAGTAGGGTGTTGTTCTTGGCTTGAAATACTCCCATTTCCTTTGACTGGCACGTAAAGCTCACACTCACAGCTTTTATCTAGCAATGCAGTATGTAAATAGTTGAACTGTGGTCCCAAATGTAAACCAAGCTGAGTTAAAACCATAATAAAGGATAATGAAGAGTGAACATGAAGCCAATCACAACACAACTTGTAATCTCAATGTGTGTGCATGTGTGTGTGTGCTTGAGTACTGGAGATAGCAGTGTGAACAGTAAAAAGAAAGGCCTAGTTTACACGCATGTACAGTTTGCTGCTGATTGAATGAATTGAATGCTGATTTAATACTTGCACATGTCTAAATGCTTGTGCATCTACATCCTGATTTTGCTGCACATTTAGTTTCCTAAATAGCTGCCTCCCCCTGTCCTATGGCCATTTTCACATTCACTTTGTAGTGTTCTAATTGTGCTAATGTCTAAATGTCAAGTAAATGGGCGCTTACGTGCCAGTGAGTAGAGCAGTGCATGCATGTGTATCTGCGTGTCTAATCTGATGTGTGTACCTTGTGAGTCCACGGGGAGGTGTAGCCGTGGGCTGACTCACTCTACAGTTGGCTGATTGAACTAACATCTAAATGTGTGCTAAATATCTTCTCACAAATTCAATTAACTTTACCTTTCCCCCGGCTGCCTCTGGACACCTTAACAGCCATTTTACTCAACTATAAATAGACTGGACATGGGACCTTGGTTGACGCCGTGCTGGTGTGTAAGTATGTGTGCCCCTTTGTTTCTGGTCTTTTGTGAACTGCTTTGAGAATTACACCTTCAAGTGTGACATTTTAGCATCACCAAGAGGTTATGCTTAATAGTATGTACGCCTGGCAGTCAAGGAGGATGGCTTCAAACCTCTGAGCCGACTGGCCTTGAGCCAAAGAGCAACACATTTGAAGCTGGTAATGATCTAGATCCTAGATTTCGACTATCTCAACCTAAAATACAATAAAAAGAATGTCATTTAATCTAATTCTACATTTTAACGGTTAATTCTAACATTTTGCATGAATGAGTTCTACTAGAGCTACTACTTTAGAAAGAACTGAGATACATTTTGAGGGATATGAGGACATGAATTCACATTTGTGAAGCCCATTTAATGTAGCTTTGTGTGTGTTGTGTGTGTGTGTGTGTGCAAGATGCAGGAATGAATATCAAGATCTGATAACATCTTAGAGTTTCCTTACTTGAACCAATCCAGCTAACGACTTTCCAAACTCATTTTCAGTAAATGGCTGCAGCCCAGCTACAGGAAATTAGAAAAGTGTAATGAATTAAAAAAAAAAACTGAGGAGGGACAGAGAAGCACTACCAGATAGAAAGAGAGCAAAAGGGTGATCGAAAAAAAGTTTAAAGTGTAAAAGCTACACAGAAAGCAAAAAGGGGAAAATAAAGACAAATGTAATAAACGCGAGAGCCAAACCACACTTTGTCTATGGCGTCAAAGTTGGCGGCCAAGCCGGCGGCCTAAGTTGCTATAGGCAGGCATCGTCGTGGTAACAACAACGTCACTGCAGCAACCACAGGCTGATGTCATCTAAGACTGCTGTATGCCAGTGGTTACTGATTATTCTGTCCTCACAATACCCTACTGAAGTGAGACTGAAGGCATAAAGGGACAGAGTATCTGGTAGTTCTGTTATAACAACAGTGATCCAGATTTAACCAAGTCTATTCCCATCCAAACCAGAAGGCTGCACATATGTGAGGATTTTGTGATATGAATATACATGCTAAGAAGGATTCGTTTTGGTAGCAGTAGGTTTTGTCTGTACTGTGATCAGGACTCAAGGGGGGAGTGGGGTCAGACTGTTGGATACGCTGTGGACGATCCTTGAATGTAGTGCTAATTAAGTGCCACGTATTTATAATCACCTGTGTTCTCACTTTTTGTTTTTATCGGATTAAATTTAAAGTTGCGATTTTGAACAGCACTACAACATGGATGACACATGACACAACGCACAAGTCAAACTGACTTACTGTTATGGCACTGACTGCTTAAAAATCTTGTGACATTTGTCACACGAACTCAAGGAAAACATGTTCAGAAGTGTTTTATTGTTATTTTCCTTTCTCAAATATAAATTTGACATTATTAATGGATAAAAAATTTTGCATATGTAGCGTTTCAAAAGTCAGGAAGACCCTCGGTTATTATTACTACGGTTTAAGGACACATTTAGTTCACCTTTCACTTGCTTCAATCATGCTTTTATCTGCACAGGACACACAGCTGCTGACTGACACATGTCATTCATTTCAGGTTTAAGGCTGCGATCTTTTTGTTTTCCTACAGTCTGGACATCAGTTGTAACATCTTGTGTGGCCGACTAGACCAAACAGCAACAACTGTGGTTTAAATTCTACTTAACTAAAGCAAAAACAAATACTTAGCTTATTGGCAAAGAATGAAAAATAGAAAGCGTGTCTCGTCTCACCGTCGCATGTAAAGTCTGGGGTAGCCACATCCTGGATAGGAATCTCCTTCAGGAAGGCTGGCTTTTGACAGCGGGGATTTCCACTCACCACCCTGGTCTTCTTCAGCCATTGACCCAGCCAGGCCAAGTGACAATCGCACACATACGGATTGGACAGAAGATTACTAAGGAAATAATGAGGGACAGATGAGAGAGAGAGAAAGAAAGAAAGAAAGAAATCAGGGTGCGTTTAAGAGAGAAGAAAATCTTACCGCACAAAGTTACATAACATCCATTCTTACAATATAAGGTATTTATCATCACAAACATTTGCATCCAGACAACTCGGACACAGCACATATTTACCCCAAATTAGACCGTGACATACAAGCAGCACAACAAAATGACAGTGAGAAAAGCAACAACGACAAAACAGACTTTATTTTGGAAGCCGTTCAGTGGGATAATAATGGTAGTGTTTTATATGGTATTTTGGTGAGTGATACATTTGAATAAATTTAGATAGAAGACAAAGCAAGCCAAGGGCTAAAGGGGAAGGGGAAGGGAATGAGAAAAGGTTATCGGTTGTTTTTATTCATTTTGTAAAGAACAAGGGAGATGGCGAGAGAAAAGGAAAAAGTGGCAGATTGAGAAACAGGGAAAAAGAGAAAGAAAAGAGAAAAGGTTATCTGCTCATTTTATTCATTTTTGATCACCACCCCTCTCTGCATTTTGTTGCTTTTGTAACACAGTTCATGTAATATTTATGCTGAGCCATATTTAAACTGAAAAGGGTGGAAAAGGACGCATTAGCAACACATACGAGACAGGCAGCATACTTAAGCCAAAGCTGCTCTGGGCATCTAAAATCTTGTGCTACATCCAAGTTGTAGGTTTTCTGGCTTTTTTATTCTAAAAGTACCGGTAATAATTATTATTATTAAAAGTTTATTTTTAAACGTGTGGCCGATTTGTTGAATGGAAACATTAAAGGTGAGAACAAAACCTGGCAGTCGTCTAATATTTCTGGGCAACTTTGTAATGGCTGAAGCTTGACAATGTTGCTGTCTGATTCTGTTTTGGCCCCTGGCATTTTCTTCTCAGCCCACTGCCAATGATTTAGATTCAACAGTGTTCAGCAATGTCTTTCAGAAATATCAACAGTGAGCTACACAGAAAAGGAGATTTAAGGATGCTGTTACAGTAGGTGGTGTACCCGAGAAAAGAGAAAAGAACATTGCTTTCTTTTTTCCTACCTTTTCCTCAACTGATGAGAAAATTTAAGGAAACACTTTTGTGAGGTATGACCACTGGTATAGTAGAAAGGCCCCGTGTTGTGTCTAAAGTGTCACATTGCTGTTCACGTTGTCCTCTGCTAAAATAATAAACCTAAATGCTGCTATATGTGCTATAATATTAATGGGGTGCTGCCACAGATAGGGACAAGTTATTTACTCATTTCCGTGTAATGAATTGACCTCACTGCACGGCAACTAAACCTAAGCTAAATCCCTTCCTTTCCTTTCAGCGTGTTAATCTTTTAATTACATGGACAAACTCTATAGGGAAACGAAGCACTAAGAATGGAGACAGATATTCGAAAGAGCTGGAGTGAGAGAGAAATCGAGGCAAGATAGGGGGGAATGAACAGAGGGTCTAGAAATAAAAACTATCCATCTTTCTTTCATGCCAGACAGCAAGCAGATGTTTGAATACAAATCAAGTGTTACTACAAAGCCAGCGAAAAACACGTTGAAACAAAGAATGAATGTGTCAAAGGATGAAGGAAATTGGATATCTTATTAACACTGAGAGATTCTGACTTTATGCAACAATAAATATATCTGTCCTCATCCTCTGTGTCCACATTTTCCCTTTCATGTCTTCCATCCGTGTTCCCAAAACAGTCAGGCAGAAAGTTGAATCAGAGATGACAGGTACACAGCAGGACGGAGAGCAAGAACAAAAGGTGGAACAAGGGAAGGGAGCACAGAGAGAAATAAAGACAGCAGAGAGGATGTGAGAAGACCTTTTTTTTTTCCAAGTCGGTCTACCTTGTGAGGAAAAAAAATATCTACCTTTCATGTTTTATTAAGCTGATAAAATCTATTATTTACAACATGAGTGGTCAAGTGATTGAAGAAAAAAAACATTCATTCCCTTCTCAGGCTTCCTAATATCTTTGTCCTAAGAAAAATGGTAGGTGGCCGGTTGGTACTTATCATAGTTTTATTGGATTAGCGTTATTATCTGCGGTCCTGTGTAAAACCTTAACACCAAGCAGCATCAGACAAATTAAAGCATACTTGAAAATAAAAAAACATGCACCAAGCAGATAAACGAATGAACAAATACACCGATTGTAGAAATTATGTCTTGTTGTAGCAGGTGTGAATCTTTGGAAAGATAACAGCAAGCTTGCAATTGGTCTTCTGTGTGCCAATGTGGGTGTGGGTGTGCAGATGCTGAAAAATATTTAGCTTTGATAACAAATGCCCCGGGATTCAGACCAATCTAGTCGATAATGATGGAGAGCATCTGTGAGGAGAGAATAGTGTCCAGAGAGCAACATGTGTGCAAATGTTGTGAATGTGGGGAGTGTGTATTGCTTGGAAGACAACTCCCACAGCAAGGCTATGAAAAATTAGGGGATACAGGGAGATAGTAAGAGGCATAAAGAAAGAAGCAAAGACAAACAAGAAGGTGGTGGGGGGGGCGGTGAAATTGGAAGATAGACACAAATAGATAGTGACACAAATTGAGAGATGGGATGAATGATGGGATGGAAATGAAAAAGCAAAATACGAAAATGAGCGAAAAAAAGAAGAAGAAAGTATGACGGATGCGGCTTACATGGTGGACAGCGAGTGCAGGGTGGAGAATGATCCCGGGGCGATGCTGGAGATCCTGTTGTCATACAATGATAGCAGACGGACGGAGCTCAGACCTGTAAAGGTACTGTTGTCAATACAGCTGATCTGGTTGCTCCGTAGCATGCTGGAAAGACAAATACAATAGATTAATAAATGAAAGCAAACACAATGCTTACTATTGGCTCCTTTTCACTATCAGTGTCACAAACTACATTAAAGTCAAGGCTTAAAATAATCCAGAGTTTTACATTTATAACCTACTTAATATTAAGTTTTAAAAAAATTAATAATAAAATAAGGAAGGCTGGATAAAACATACAGCCGAGCGAGATAAACGAATACAACCTATAATGACATGGACAAAAGATAAAAGAGAAAGTTGATTTAAACCAGTCCCTATAGGACAGCCGTAACAGACTCTGTAATATGACATTAGCCTTTGACATACAGTCATGTGGGATCATGCTAAGTGAGTTAGTTAGCATTAGCAATCTCTGGGACAAGCTAACCTAGTTAGCAAGGCTATTACTGGAGCAGGGAGCCCTCTTTACATAATACAGAGACAGCCATGATACCATTAGAGAGTCATTAGGCAGCATATATATACATGATAAGATTAGCTAGTCATTACTGAGTATACACAGACAACATTAGTTCGTGATTTTATACACTACCCTGTAACCCCTAATTGGACACTAGGTTCTTTAAAGTGGTTGTCCAAATTGGAGGAACAATATGCTGTCATTAGCCTTAATTTCAATGTGAGTGAGTATACAATGCTTCTTTTTTAGTCTGGGCAAGAAAAATGCACTACTAAGTCAGGAGCTAATACAAATAGTACTCTGTTAGAGGCTTTGACAGACAGCTAATATTGATGTTTTACCAAGAAAAAGAAGCACATAAATAAATAAAGACATATACTGACTGATCGTATAAAAGAAGAATAGCCTTCTTTTTAACTATGTACTCAGAGACCAAATCTTTTTCAATATCATTAGAGATGAAGATGAAGCGGTGGAATGTAATAGACTTTAAAAGCCAAGAATTAATGTAATTATATAAATAAAGTAAAAAAAAAACAACTTTGAAATTAATTTGTCTTCTGTTGGTAATATGAATAACACGGCTGTGTTGATCAGAGTGACAAATTCAATCAAAAGATTGGACAAGTTTAAAATACATCAAAGAGGACTGACCTTAAAAAATGCTATTTGAATGGAATCTTGAATTCAAAGTAATACTTTTGAACAACATTTTCAACAATTAAGTTGAAATTAAGTACATATTTTTTTCAGTACACAACAAATACACACACATATACACTAGTGTGAACTATACTTACAGGGTTTTCAGGCCACTGAGGCCTCTGAACATGCGTCCATGTAATCCAGTCAGCTTGTTCCCCGTTAGCAGCAGCTCCAAAACTCCACCTGCTCCATCGAACGACCCTTCGCGGATGTCTCTCAGTTTGTTGTTGCTCAGGTTGCTGCCGGAAAGATCACACAACATTCGTAACATTTTCACTTTTGTATTCAGATATTTTACCTGTATGCGTTCGCTTTAACCATCACGCATGTGTTTCTGACACAACTGACGGAAGCGACAAGATCATGGAAATGCAGGCACACAGCATTTTGAAGAAACAGACATGCATGCAAAGTATTTCCAGTTTAATTGCAGTAATTAATCATGTCCCTTCAACTAATAAATGTTAACCTTCTTTTCTTTCATCTTAATATCCTTCTCTTGGACAATAGATATTCAGATAACAGAGGCTGCCATCACAATATCTGATAAAACACGCAGCATGTGTGCTCACATAAAACTAAAGGAACCAAGTGGTACAAAACAGCTAAAAATGGCTCCTTTCTCTCTTTCATGGACACAATGAGAGAAATGAAAAGGAAGAGTGCTTGGCCTCAAAGACAATAATTGGGGATGATAGCTATCACACATACTGTAGTTTTCATTCATTGGTCAATTGTGTTTCCTGTTATCAGCTTTACTAAAGATGAGAAAAGGTAGAGGACGAGATCGGAAAGACATTATAAAATAAAAAAAAAAAGAAGTGTGACAGCAAATGTAAGGATAAGAGAAAATGTGAGGTAAGGTGAGGAGAGGTTAGGAAAGGAGAACAGGAAGAAGGAACTGAGAGAAGGAAAATGGAAATGAGAGCTCGCCAATCTATATTGTCAGTGACACTGCTAGATGGTTAGCAATTTCCTCTCCAATAAATCAACTTCTGGTCTCTGCTCTGTCTTTCTCTATCTCTCCCTAACACACACACACACACACAAACCTAGAGTATTTTGTAGATAAGAACTGACTGTAAATCTGAACGAGGGCCCATCTTCTATTTCCATTTAATATTTGCTTCCTGCGTACCTCCAACCCACCCTTCCCTTTTCTCCATCTCTGTGTTCCTCCCATCCTCTTCCCTGTCTTCAGTCACTCGTCTTCCGGTATCTCTTCTATATTCCTTTCCTCTTTTTCTTGACTCTTTTTTTTATCCTTTCTTTTTTCTCTTCAGTTTTACCCTTTGAATCCTAGTTTCATCGTCTTTCTCATGCCTTTTTGACACCTGCTTATTTCTGTCATGAATACGGAATCAATCTCATCATTTAT
>VUQR01016947.1:0-18026 GCA_015108515.1 Hemichromis elongatus
TACAGAGTTAAAAGCCAGGGAATAAAAATAGGTTTTCAATCTGGACTTAAAGACCTGCACTGATGACGCTAGTCTAATATGAAGGGGAAGGTTATTCCAGAGCATCGGGGCCACAATAGAAAAAGCTCGGTCTCCTCTGCATTTCAGCCGCGACTTAGGAACCGACAGCAACAGCTGCTCAGCTGAACGGAGCGAGCGAGGAGGAACATGTTGTTTCAGCAAATCAGATAAGTAAACAGGGGCCAGACCATTTAAGGATTTAAAAACCAATAAAAGGACTTTAAAACGAACCCTAAAATCAATGGGAAGCCAATGCAAGGAAGCCAGAACCGGAGTGATGTGATCAAATTTCCTACTACCGGTTAAAAATCGTGCCGCCGCATTTTGCACTAACTGCAGGCGCGACAAGGTGCCCGACCCAGCCCCTATTAAAAGGGAATTACAATAGTCCAGACGTGAGGTGATAAAAGCATGAATAAGAGTTTCCAAATTGGGTTTGGAAAGGAAAGGCTTAACCTTCGACAGGCGTCTGAGGTGATAAAAAGCAGATTTTACCACCCCATTTACATGACCTTCAAAAGTAAGCGCGGAATCAAATTTAACACCAAGATTAGTGATTGAACTTTTCAGATGAGGGGTCCAATCTCCAAAATCAACATCTGGGGTGTCAGTAGAGCGAAGCGGGCCATATAAAATTGCTTCCAGATTGCTTCATCAGACTAACATTGCTACATTCCAGCTCCTGTCCTCTTGTTCCACCTTCTTTTCCAGGTTCGTGATGGAAGAACAGAGACTGATCCTCTAATAGGGAAATACTGTGGAAGCACCCTGCCGGCTCCTGTTCTCTCATCCTCAAACTTCCTGTGGATTCGCTTCAAGTCTGACAGCTCAGTCAGTCGAGCTGGATTTAGGGCTGTCTATACTGTTGGTGAGATTTGTAGTGTAATGTTTCTTATATTTTATTACATTTTATGATATTTTTGTTTAAAAATAACCACTTACATTTCTCTTGGTTGGCAGTTAGATTAAAAGTTGCAGTGGTAATACCTTGCCTATAAATATCCTAATTTTCCTTGTTGTCCCAGTAGTTAACAGAAAGATTTTTACAGTGACATGAGAATATTTTTTAAAACGTTTTTTTAAAGCGTAGATTTTATGCAGACTTGTTCAAAAAATATTTGTGCGTGTAATTATGCATATTTATAGATTCGATTTGGTAAATTTCACGTTCCAATGTTAACTCCATCGACGTTACCTCTCCCTCTCCCCAGCTTGTGGAGGTACTTTATCTGGGAGTGGGCAGTTTCACTCTCCCTACCACCCGAATGCATATCCCCATAATAAGGTCTGTGAATGGGTGATTAACCAGCCAGAGGGTTATGTGGTCACCATCGACTTCCTGTCATTTGACGTTGAGGGAGGATCCTGTCGATATGATTATGTTGAGGTAAATTAATTTTATATCAATTCTAACATTTAGATACTCTTACAGTACTCCGAATACAACACGCAACAATGTCAAATACAATAGAATAATAGCCTCATTATTTGTCTGCTTCTTCTTTATCTTCCTATCATTTGTGTTCTTTTTATTATTATGGTTATTCATATTATTTCACTGTGATAAAAACATCAAGAAACTGAAAAAGTTGTCGACAGTAAAAAAAAAAAAAGATAGATGAGTAACATTATAATATTATTTTACATCAAATAAAACACATCCACTATCACCACAGGAAACCACAAGAAACATTTATAATTTTATTCATTCACGAAACCAAAATATAAACAGATGCACATTTCTATAATTCTCATAATTATGAGGAAATCCTGATTCAAATCCTGATTTATGAATATGAAGGTGTGAATAATGTACCTACTGTTGAATACCTGTACCTTGTGTCATGAGATGTAATCTTTGTGGCACGTTGGCCAGTCATAAACCTCTTGATCTTTTTAACTTGGTGTGTTGCGCTGCGGCCGTCGCAACTGGGTTGAAGACATGAGTGTATGCAGGTTTTAATGCTTCACAGACACACAGAAGGAGATGCTGGAAAAAAACACTCAACAAAGTCTTGGCTCCTGTTTTGACTTCCTTTTACGTGATATTGTCTTAGTGGGAAACCTATCAATTAGGCGAATACTGCACTGGCTTCTTGCACCTTAACTATGGGTATAAATGGCTTCATCTCTGTAATGACGGCAAGGAGGTAAACGAAACGACCACTGCAGAGGGTCTATTGGCATCTTCAGTTATCTTGTCACTCATTGCCTGCACCGAGTTAAGAGGGTCTCCGTGAACAAAGCTGGCTTAGTTATCAACTGTTCCCCCAGCAACCCACAACTTAAAAGATGGCTGATGGCATTGCAGAGTTATAAAAAGTTTTCAAGAATTTTCCCCTCCATCTAAAACAGACCTAAGTGTCTGTAGCATTCTTGTTCTTTGTTTTGTGTTGTTAGTCTAGCCCAGTTTATTGGTCAGATGAATACCCAGGTAGTTAAATGAGTCAGAACAGTTCCCTGTGGTGTGTCTGTACTCCACACAAGTTGTTGATCCTTATATCCTGAGGTCAGTTGATAATGTAGGATCCACATGTTGAGATGATGGTCCACCTGTGTACTGGAGCTTGTCCTTCAGGTTCTCACAGTACATCAGGACCCATTGCCTTCTGAGTTCACACCTCACTTGGCTTAGTGTAATGGACACGTTTAAGCAGGTGTATATTAAAGGCAAATGGGGAGCACATAGGGAATGTAGTGGAAGTGTGAATACCTAAGCTGGGAGTGGGGCTTTCCCCAGGGGCCGATGCGGGGTATCGTACTCCATTGTCCGTCTGTAGGTGGTTTTTATTTTGGTTTAAATGATTTTAGGTATGGGTTAAGGATTAGTGAGTGACCACATCTAACTCTATACATCAAACGTTCACTGAGTGAGGAAAGGATACTTAGTGTTTTGCCTACTCCATTACTCCGTCTGACCTGATTTCCTTTCTCATGTAACAGCTACATTTAACCTAAATGTTAAAAATTTGCATCTAATTACATATAGACTGCTATCACTAACAAAAAATCATCACATGTGTAAAGCTCAGTATATTGTACCATAAACATTGTTTTGTTTTGTTTTGTTTTGTTTTGTTTTGTTTTGTTTTGTTTTGTTTTGTTTTGTTTTGTTTTGTTTTGTTTTGTTTTGTTTTGTTTTGTGACCAGTTCTCTCTGGTGGCATTTTTAACTGATGCAGTTAATGCGTTCATATTTCACCTGCAAATGTAACAGTGCTCGTGCATTATATGCAGTAGATCAGTTGCATGTACACATGCTTTCTCCTGCTTCTAGGTCAGGGACGGAGCCACGTCCAGCTCTCCTCTGCTGGGCACATTTTGTGGTGTTGAGATTCCCCCCAGGCTTCAGTCCACTCAGAGATCTATGTACATCAAATTCACCACAGACTCTTCTGTCAGCAACCACGGCTTTGAAGCAGCCTATGACTCTGCCATAGAGGGTGAGAGAAGTATCAGTGTTTCTCATTGAGTACACTTATAAGTTACACATATTAATACTATTTGTTTTATCTTTTGGCTTTTATTTTATTTGCTTTTTCTCAGTTTTTGAATTGATCTTTCTAAAAGTGTATTGTTTGTTTTGGGTTTTTTTTGCTTAAAAATGTTTGTTTGCCTGGATGATATTTCTTTCATTTTTTAAAAAGAAACACACACACACACACACACACACACACACACACACACACACACACACACACACACACACACACACAAAACCCCACAAGAATTGACTGTGAGTAAACACAGGTACAGACAGAACTGTGGAAATTTTGTAACCAAGTTAATTTACTGTAAATAAGATAATATTTTAATAACTGTAATATCAGCTCATGAATTTATTATATTTGAGTGTGTATTTGAAACTGCTGTTAACCTATAAGATAACTGATAAACTGACTTATGCAGTATATGTGTGTTTGTCTGATACAGTCTGATATTTAGTAACAGCAACCTTTCAAACTTTGAAAGAAGGGACAGCAGCAATAATAACTTGTCTCTTTTTAAACCTGGTCTTTAAGCTTTAAAAGCTCAAACTCAAAAGTCTGTTGATCTCTAATTTGTTTTTGGTTTTTTTCGATATACCAGGCTGTGGTGACACCTTGACCAGTCCTTCTGGCACCATTACAAGCCCTGGTCATCCCAGCAGCTACCCCCATGGTGCCAATTGTACCTGGTACATCAGTGTTAGCCCAGGCAACCTGATTCGGCTGACGTTTGAGTCATTCAACTTAGAGTATCATACTAATTGTAACTTTGATTATCTGGAGGTCTACGACAATGGTACAGTGCAAACCGGAAACAAGATTGGAAGGTACACATGGACACAATGTGCACACCACTGCATATATTTACACTCAACAACCACTGTTCATCAACACTTTAATATTTATACAGAAGGGGGAAAAGGCTTGTATCAGTGGACAAATTACTTCGCAAAACAATCTCAACTTTTGGTTTTTTAGTGTAACTGTATTTTTCAGACTACAAGGCACATTAAGCGAAACAAAACGTGACTCTGATAACCTTGAGTTTAAAATCCACTTAACTGTCTCTTAACAGTTGCCATTTTGGGGTCCTTATACACACACCATAATAATATGTTGAAGTTCAGTACGTATTACTCCTCAAGGCTCCTGACTACGGTAGCCGTAATGCGCCGACAATCCATCAAGTGGCTTCGTACCTTACCAAAGTTGTACTAAAACATCTTTTGACAGATTTTTGAGCGCCGTGTACCATAAAATTGGTTTGAGGTTAGTAAACACAACCAGAATAAGGCATACTGTTGATTTTTGAAAAAAACTGTAGGATTTTAAGAGCCTCTTATAGTCCAAAAAATATCGTAGTCACACCTTACATCTCAACAAATTACCCTTTGTAGAAGAAAAGGAGAATTCAAGGAAATCTTTGTTTAAAAAGAAAGTAAAACAAGATAGTTATAGTTAAGATCAAAAGATGCTTTGAATGATGTGTCAATCCATGCATTGTTATGGATGTTGCTGATTATCCAGCTACTATAACAATGATGTTTTGTTTTGGTATTTTTGGTTTAGAGCTTAAAAAAAGACTTGTTAATCTATAATACAAATTTTTTATCCTTTTATTCTGATTTGTAGGATGATGCAAACTACTGTTGTTGTATTCACTTACATTTACGTTGCAAAGTAATGTTACAATGAAAAGGTTTGGATGGTTTTGTACACACTGGTACATGGTACATGTATAAATTTGTCTATATGTTGCATTTTGTATGTGCAGGTACTGTGGTCGCTCAGTGCCCCCATCCATCACGAGTACTGACAACCAGCTGACCCTGCTATTTGTGTCTGACTCAAGTTTAAACACAGAAGGATTCTCTGCTAATTATATCTCCATCAATGCCAGCACAGGTAAAAACAAGAGCATGGAATTTTTAACACAGCTTTTTCAGTCATCCTAGTTTTTATTGATATAATTTTTTGTAAACAGATCAAAAAAAGTATTTTGCAATAATCCAAAACTACAAGGTTCGAAATTACAGTATTAGCCCTCTAATAAAAATAGTACCCTTTTTTGCTGGTGCCTAAAAGTCATTTGACACGCATCTCCTAGCAATCCCAGCCCATTTTTCTTTCTTCCCAAGGCCTCCAGTTTTATAGGCTGACCTGGGGCTTCAGTTCATCCCATAGATGGGACTCAAGTGCAGGCTAGTTACCCTCTTAAGCCCCAACGCCCCGTGATACAGGGGCAAAAGGCAGGAGATCGGTTAGGCTTGGGGCTTAAGAGGTTAATAATATTCACTTTAGTCTTCTGAAGGTGGTTCTTCATGAATAACAATGTATGTTTTTCACCATTGTCACACATCAAGATAAAGTGACGACCCAGGCTCAGATTTGCTACTGACTGACTGAGGTTTTCTTTCTTCACATATCCTTGTTTCTTCATGATTCCTTCCACCTTGAAGACATTCCCATTTCCAGATGCACTGAAGCGTTCCCAAAGCATAATACTCTGACTTTTGTGTTTTACCGTGGGGACGGTGGTCTTTGGGCTGTACACCTTTCATTTCTTTCTTCAAAGAGCTGATTGTGTGTCCTTTAATCTAAGAACGCACTTCTAGCATTCTTGACACTTGAAATACTGTGATAACTTTGTATGTCTACTTCCTGCTTTGGGAGCATTTGTGAAAAAACTTCTGTAAGTCTGAAGTCTAATTTCTTGTGTTTTTGGCACACTATTTTTTGAAGTGCCAACCCTTTCTTATGTTTTTATAACATGTGTAAATTTGGAGATCATTTAAAGTTTTAACTTGACTTTACAAGCTTTAAGCATTAAGTGCACCACATGTTTGCCCAGAAGTTCTTTATGTTATGGCTCAATAAATGTCAGTGTTTCAGTGGACTTTGAATCCTAACCCTGGTCATTTATTTTCTTAAGTATCTCTGTTATTGTGTGCAGATAGAAAGAATTTATCAAAATGATATGCTCCAAAAAAGAAGAACGGTGAAAATTTTTAGGTTGCAGAAAAGTGAACAGGGATTTTTTGTTTGCTGCTTTTTCTCATTTTAAAAATTATATTATAGTCAGCAATTTTTTAAAAACATTGTTTCCCCTTTTTCTGTTTCAACAGACTGTGGTGAGATCTTCACCACCCCTACGGGGTCTTTCAGTTCACCTAACTACCCACAATATTACCCCAACAGTAGAGACTGCATCTTCAAGATAATTGTTGAAGTCAATATGCAGATTATGCTAAACTTTACTCATTTTGAGTTGGAGGGGCCCCATCCTTCTTGCAGCTTTGATTTTGTGGAGATCAGGTGAGGAAAAAATGAAGTGGAGATTTTTTTTTTCCTGCATCTTTTTTCTATTCTGAAATTTAAGCCTACTTGTAAGAGAACTGCTGCACAGTTTTATCTGTGATATTCTGTACTCAGACCACTGACATGTTGATATTCCACTGTCTCAACTAGGGACGGTGGCTTTGAGACGTCTCCCTTGATTGGTAAGTTCTGTGCCAATCAAAGGCCTCCAGTTCTGATGTCGCACAGCAACCGCTTGTGGGTTCGATTCAAATCTGACACCTCAGTCACTCGTCCAGGATTCATTGCTCACTGGGACGGAACACAAACCGGTGAGGTTCAAATAAATGTGATATCTTTGACATCATGGGCTATAATTAAATATTATAATATTTTACTATACTATAATGCTAATATAATTAAAATTATAATACCACCAAATTCATAATTACAACAACTGGGTGAAAGCATTCCAGAATTGCAGGTGTTACTGGTCCCAGTATGTACCATTTCATACCTACATAAAGTTGTGTTCTGGATAGTGTGTTGCAGGCACAGGGTCATGTGTTCTATATTGACCTATACCACCTACTGGGTAACTTGACCCCACACAAAAAATCAAACATAATACTTAATCAAGTCTTTCCTTAATTTTTAGAATAGTTTCGTTCATTTTAGAATAGTGTTTTTTTTCTCATCTACACGCTTGATTTTATCCTTTATTCCAAGGCTGTGGAGGGACATTGACCACTGCATCTGGAGCGTTCTCCTCTCCTAACTACCCGCTACCCTACCACCCAAATGCTGAGTGCTACTGGAACATTAGGACCAACCAGGGCAACAAACTCCTGCTCTCTTTCTCTGATTTCCATCTGGAATCTAATGCTAACTGTTATTATGATTATGTGGCTGTGAGTATTCTACCTCTAAATCATATGGGTGTGTTATGCAAGACTAAAGTATGAAAGTAGATGAAGGATTATTCAAACAATTTCTAATTAATGTACCTAATTAATATACATAATTAAGGCCCACTCAAAGTCATTACAAGGTTAGATAAAAGTAGGACTTATTTTCAGTTTAGGGTATAAAACAACTGGCTTGGAGGTGTCAGATGGGATCTAAAGCATTCAGAGAGAGCCAGTACTCAACCCAGAAGCTTTATCAGCCCACATTGTTCATGATTAGAGGAAAATGGAGAGAAATAAGGAGTGAAGATTTAGTTCTTCCTTGTAGTTTTTATACCAATGAGTACTAGGAGCCAGTATAACTCTGCTAAGACTGTGATTGGTTTTCATTATTAACTTTGCAAAGCAAGGTTATTAATGAATTAGCAAAGAGCATTGTGGTGATCCACTTTATCAGAGATAAATACATTAATGAGATTTTCGGCATAATTACAAACCAGTAAGGGTCATAATTTGGTGATATTCCTAAGATGAAAGAAGGCTATCCTGGTCCTAAAGTTTTAAAGCACATTTCAGAATCTAAAATATATCCAAGACCTTGTCAGCCAAAGTCCTTAAGTTTTCAGTGAGCAAATGAAAAGAACCAATTAAAAGCATTTCCAATATGTCTTCATTAGTTTTTAAAAAGGTTTGTTAATGCCACTTAAATAAATTGCCAGGGAATTTATTATGTTACTGTCATCTGGCTTTACAGTAATATAAAACTGTGTATCATCAACATAAATACGATAATGAATGCCATGTTGTCTGATTACTGGAACTTATCAAGTTACCAAGTAAGTGTGAGGTCAGGATTTTGGAAAAATTTGGGAATGCGATAACTCAAAAAGGAAGTCAACTAGAATTTTCAAATAGATACCAGACGTGTAGCTACTAAAAATCTTAGATGAGTTTAAATCACTGTTTCTGTTATGTGTTTGTGTTAGGTACATGATGGCAACAGCAGCAGCGCTCCAGAACTGGCCAGGCTGTGTGGCAGTGACCTGCCCAGTACCATCAACTCTTCCAGCAATGAGCTATACGTCAAACTCCGCACAGACAGCAGCATCAACGCGGGAGGCTTCCTGGCGTCCTACACTTCTCGTAAGAAGACATATTTTGTTGCTTTACTCGCAGTAGGAATACCATGTGTGATCTTCTTATTCTGTTGTGTATTTCTTTTTTTCAGAATGCAACAGCATTTTGATCTCAGGCAAACACAGAGGAGTGATCGAGTCACTGAACTTTCCCAACAACTATCCAGACAACACCCAGTGTAGCTGGACAATCCAAGCCAGCAGTGGAAATACCATCAACTACACCTTTACAGCCTTCCAGCTAGAGGCCAGCTCTGCCGCTTGTACATTTGATTACATTAAGGTAACACATGCACAGCTCTCAACATTATAAAAGAAAGAAAGACTCAACACTCCCACCTGTCATGTTTGTAAATATATAAAATTAGATTTTGTGCACTTTTTTTATCCAATGTGAGTTAATGATTTGCTTTAAATGACTACTACTTTAACGTTAACTTTTTCCTCCTTCACTGATAAAACGTCCTTGTTGGGTTTATCTAAGCACAAATCCTGCTGGAACACACAAGACAACAAACTGTCGCACCAAAAACTAGACACAAGTGAGAGCTCTTTATGTGATCTCGTGCACGAGGGAGGTCGACCGAGGTCAAGAACTGTTCCTCCACCTAAACCCCGTCAGACTCCCGGCCGGCTTTCCCCCAGCGCTCCTTTTATGTGGTTACATGAATATGCATAGTTTCATTAACATATGACAGTTTCAAACAGACATAAGTGTGAACAGAGTATGCGCATTTGTGTGCACTTTGCACCAAACACTTTTTAACGTAATTAACAATGTATGCTGTCCAATCAATCCACACTGCGAAAAGAATAGTTCAACAAAATCATAAAAAGCCCTAAAGTACATGGCATTTCTGCCCACTTCAGTTCATACTTTCTGTTTTCTCCATATATCATTGTCCTAGCTCTATAATGGGCCTAACCAAGAAGCACCTCTGATTGGCACATTCTGTGGATACACGCCTCCCCCGGCCAGCAGCACTACAACCTCAGCCCTCACTGTTGTGTTCAGAACCGATTCAACGGTTTCGACGTCAGGCTTCCAGATGATGTGGTACCAAAATGGTAAGAGGAAAATATATGTGATTGTTACAGACAAGATCAAAAGAACCACCACAAACATACTCTGTACTACAGCATTTAATGTAGTTTTTAAAACATTTATATAAATACATTAATTTGAATGTTTTTTAAATGTGTTTTTTTAAATATCTGCATTTTATAAAAATCCCTCCTCGCACCGTTCCCTTATCCCAGAGTGCTATCAGCTTTTTGTAACCTATGATGAAGACCACATAGTAGCTCTCATTTGTACCTTATTTCCAAAATGCTCGATAAGTGGCCACCAAATCTGATCGTAGTCCTCCAGTTTATCATTTATAATGTAGCGGATCCTTTCCAAATGAAGAGTATCTGTCAGTACCGAAATCCAGGCTTTCAAAGAGGGCACTTCCTTTCCCTTCCATAGCAGAAGAATCAGTCTCTTTGTACACATTAGGTCATAAGACAGGAGAGAAGTCTGTGCACTCTTAAGTTTTTTAGATTGTTCGGACATACCAATAAGAATCAAAATGGCGTCAGGGTCTAACTGCACATCAAAAAGCTTTAGAAAAGAAGGAAAAAAACGAAACCCAAAAAGTCTTGTAACGGTACACATTACAAAGCTGTGAAGCAAATCAGCTTCTGCACATTGTCATTTATCACAAATTGGTGACGTTTCAGGAAAATCAGGAAATATCCGATGTAATCTTATCAAACTGTACTATCCAGCTAAGAGACTAATCTCTCTAGCGAGTCCTGGATCTGCTCTGGAGTCTCCTCCTAGCTGAACACACCTCACCTTGAAGGCATTCTGGTTTGTTGCCCACATGCGGCGGCATTTTCACTCTTCACTGAGTCCTTCCCGATCAAACTTCGAACCTTATCGATAAAGAAGCTCTCTGGCACTCTCATTTCATCTATTAGTTTTCACAATTTCATTATTATCCAGAGGTCGTGGCAGTAAGTGAGGGGAGGAATGTTGATCAATCAGTAAATCAGCCACTCTGTGTTTGTGTTTGATGGTAAACAATAAAGGCGGTTTTAAGTTTATACCACGGTTGGGAGCTGGCTAATTGTTTTCATCTCTGGTTTTTGACAAAGGTTAATGCTTGCTGTATTGGATCTTTTCTTATGCCCTCTGTTCACCTTCCTTGCTTCTGTTGACAAAAGTGCTGTAAAAATCTTTTTATTAAAAATGTTGGTTTATTGTAAATAATTACTAAAATAAAATAATACTAATTTGATGCCTGATTTAGTAATTTCTGTGTCCCTGCAGGCTGTGGTGGGGATCTTTCTGGTCCCAGTGGCTCCTTCAGCAGCCCAGGCTACCCTAACAGATATCCAGATAACAGAGAATGTATATGGTATATTATCACATCAGCTGGCAGCAGTATAACTATCACCATCCATGAATTTGACGTCGAGTACCACCAAGACTGCAGCTATGATGTGCTGGAAGTAAGACAAAGACCTTTTTCTTCATAGATGTTGGCTTGGTAGTAGTCAGCTCATGAACATGCCAAAAGCTGAATTCATGACAGAACTCATATTATCTCAACTCAGTTCATTTAAATTAAATATCAGTTCTGTTAAAGTTGAGTTTTACTTATATAGAATGACAACTTGGGCTGTTTATCGTCACTGATGTCTGTAAGTGATTTGATTCAATTCAGTTTTGACAGTACATGTCCATTTTTTTTATATCTGAGGCTTTAAAAACAAAGCCGACACTTGTGAGACTTCATCAGAGGTGTGAGCATAACACCAGATGCCTTTGTGTCAAAGTAGCTGAGGATAAAACACATGAAAAACATGACAGAGATTTCCCTGGCCTGGCTTTATATAGCAGATAACCTTAAAAATATTCTACAGTAGAACAAAAACTGAAGAAAACCATGAATCAACATGTGAACATTACCTGATGCTGCTGAGGTGCAGCAGAGCAAAGTTACAGAGGTTTGATTAGAGACACAGATAAAAGTTTTGCAATTTCTCAAAATTTTAAAAAGTTTACAAATCTTCGGTATTGAACAGCAGAAATGAGGATTTCTTGTTGAAGGTCATCTTTAAAAAAAGTGTACTTGACCCGAGGGTCGCGCTCTGCGCTTACATCTTTGTGCCAAATCTGTTTACCTGTTTGGTGGTTTTTTTTAAAATAGTTTTGTGAGCTTTAAGCTGAGATTCTGGTATTTCTGGCTAAATACATTTCTAAAAAAAATGATTTAGGATCATCACGCAATAATTGCAATAATGCGATATAACCTTATCACATTATTCAAACTAAAATCGATTTTAATCAGGAAATCAGTCATTTTTTAAACCCACCCATTATCACAACCCCCCACCTCAAAGTGCTTTAGATTGATAGTTAAAGACCTTATAATAATAGAGAGAAAATCAGATGAGCCCAAGGATCTGAACAAGGACTTGGCGACACTGGGAAACAAAAACTCCAGTCATCATAGATGACTGAAACTATCATGATCGATTGGGGTTCATGGCAGAAGGCAATAAATTGCCTTGATTTGTTTTTGATTTGATTATGTATTGTATTGATGTCCTTTCCTCTCAGGTTTATGGAGGGCCAGACTTGTCAGCCCCACAGCTGGCTAAGCTATGCAGCACTACATCCAGCCCAATGCATGTCTCCAGCACTGGCAACCTTCTCACTGTGCGCTTCAAATCTGATGCCTATGTCAGTGGTCGAGGATTCAATGCAAGCTGGACTGAAGTCCAGGGAGGTGGGTAGGAATCATTAAGTGCAGCTTTTACAGCTCTGCATGTTCCTTCTCGATGCAGCATCAGGGCTTTGGGTCTTGCAGCTTGATTATAGCTTTTGAAGCTGGGTGCAATGTGTTACAGAAATGTATTTGTTGTAGTTTCAAGTGGATTTAAGTTTTCACGATTGCACTAGTTTTTGACTGCTGACTATTCACCACCTGCCATCAAGTGTTTATGTATATATACAGTACTCTGTAGGATTTAATAAGCTCTCTCTCTTCTTGCAGGCTGTGGAGGCCCAGTCACAGCTCCTTCAGGGGAAATCCATTCTCCTTTGTATCCCAACAGCTATCCAAACAATGTGGATTGTTCCTGGGTCCTCAGTGTGGATCCCAACCACCGTGTCTTTCTGAACTTTACAGACCTGGACATTGAATCTCACAGCAGCTGTAACTTTGACTATGTGGATGTAAGTGACTAAATAGCAACTGCTTGGTGCAATATTAAAGCAGTTGTGTTTAGTTGTTGCTGTGTGCTGTATCTAAGGCTAACAAGGCAAAGACAGGCAAAAGCACTGCACCAAGCAAGTCCACGGTGAACTTTTCCTTCTTGTGCATTATTTATTAATCAACATGTAGTCTAAAATTTTGTTTACGCTTCCATTCGATGTGACTCATCACAATTTTGCAGTTTCTGAAATTTTTAAATGTAATTAACCATCCTGATCAAAAGTTTGATGCCAGAAGAATGGCAGAAAATCTTATTTTGCATGGTTGGACCTTAAGAAGGTTCCAAGTAGAGCTTCAATGTGCAACAAGAAGATATGGGAGTGGGAAAATTGAGCATGCAATTTATTGGAAACAATGCTTAAACTGAAACAGGCTGTTTCAGGTAACAGTAATAGTGGGAATTTGAAGAGTAGGTGCAGTGCCTTGTCCTCGAATTGGACCCTAACTACTTTTCCAGTCCTTGCTAGTGACAAACACCCCCACAGCAGGATGCTGCCACAACCATGCTTCACTGTAGGGATGATACTGGCCAGGTGATGAGCAGTGCCTGGTTTCTGACAGACATTAGGCCCGCTCTAGGAAGAGTCTGGTGGTTCTAAATTTCCTTCATTTAGATATGATGGAGGTCACTTTGCTCAGTGATGCAGAAATTTTCTTTTATCCTTTATCCTTCCCCAGATCTGTTCCATGATTCCATTCTAACTAAGCTCTAGACTAGAGCTCTAGACACAATTCCTTGGAGTTGGTTTATGCTGTGATGTATAAGTTAACAATGGGACATCAAAAATCATGTCCCATTACCTGAATTGACTCCAAGCAAGTTGTAGAAACTTTTTTTGTTTTTCCTTTTTTATTAAATTTGCAAACATTTCAAGCAAAGTTGTTTTACTTTTTTATCATGTGGTATAGTGTGTAGAGTTTTGAGGGAAAAAAAGAATTTAATCCAAGTGTGTAATATGACAAAATGTTGAACAAGTGAAACACAGTGGGTGCTTTCTGGATGCACTGTATCAAACAAAACAAGAAACATCTTATATGCCCCTCAAACCTCTTCACATGGCTCCTCTTTGATGCTTTGTAGGTAATTCCAGAATCAGTGTCTACCACCTGACCTCCTCAAAATTAGCTTATTCTTCTTTTTCTGCAATACGTTCAATTAGAGTCGATTAGTGTTTATTGTTTCTCTTTGTTTTACATAATTACTTTTGTGTAACTATAGCTTAAATGCAAGTATGTCACCTTCATCATCTATTTTCCATTATATAAAAAGGAAAATTTGCAGAATGTAAATGGACTGGTTTCCATATAGTGCTTTTCTATTCTATATGAGCACTTTACAGAACTTGTGCATTCATACAAACAATTTTTCTGTGCTGTTTCTGAGCGATTCCTACCTAACATTCACACTCCAATGGATGCATCGTAGAGCAACATGGGGTTAGTGTCTTGCCCAAGGATATTTAGCATGGAGACTGGGGCCAAACCACCAACCTTCCAGTTAGGAGGTGACCTGCTCTACCATCTGAGCTACAGCCACCTCCACCCTGTATATATCTGTATACGGAGTATATTTTTGCAGGACTTCTACAGGAATTCTCAGACTATTCAAACAAATACAGTTAAAAAAATAAGTTTTTGTATTGATTAATCATAAACCTATCAATACTGTTTTTCTTGTAACTAGACATGCACATTTTGTATCATGGTGTAGTTTGACTAAGATGTCACCCAAGAGCTAATGTGTACCCCAGTGGATAAGAATGTTTTCTGTGCACAAAGTTATGAACACAACCAAAGTTTTACTGAAACCATATGCTTGTCCTTTTGCAGATCCATGATGGTCCAACCTCATCCTCTCCTCTGCTTGACCGTGTGTGTGGCTCCAGTGTTCCTCCCACCTTCACCTCCACCCAGAACACAATCTATGTTCGCTTTAGATCTGATTCCAGTAACAGCCACCGTGGTTTCAGTGCTCGCTTCTCTGAGGGTCAGTCTTCTTTAACCTATTTGCTTGAGTCACTTAAACACTGATATAATTTGTCTGCTATAAAGGGGTTTGTCCGCTCATGCCTCTGTGCCTGCTACACCAGAGAAGGTTACTTCAGTTTGCTGCTACAAACAGCTTGATCTGGTTGCCAAAGCCAGAATGCAGCTGACAATGTATTTTTGTTTTCAACAGCTTGTGGTGCAACAATTGTAACGGATGATAATGGTGGGGCCATTGCATCACCAAGGTATCCAGCACAATACCCATCTAATCAGAACTGTAGTTGGATCATCAGAGCACAGGAACCATGTAAGTTGGTTTAGTTGAAGAAGAGTAGAAAACTTCATTCTTTTATATATTTCATCAAGAAAAACTGTTCTAATAACCACTGGCTTGTCTTTTTGTGTCCAGTAAACCACGTGACCCTTTCATTCACTGACTTTGACTTAGAGATGACTGTTGCCAATTGTTCTCATGATTTTTTGGAGATCTTGGATGGAGACAATTACCATTCACCTTCTATAGGTAGTTATTCACTATAAAATATGTTTTTGCTTGTCTGTTTTGGTAAATGTTAGATTTAGAAGGGTAGTGCTTGCCTAAGCCTAACCTTTCTAATCATAAGAGAAGAGATGTTCTGAGTTTTGAAAACAATACATACATCAGGCTGGTGTCCTTCTGTGAAAATGCCTTATACACCTGGTTTGTCACACAAATCTTAATTTCATTTCTACAATGAATGCCATTCTACCAAGAGCAGTGCAAATTAGTGGTGGAAAAATGACCAGAGCCGATAGTATAACAACCAGAATAATACCATATAAGCACAAGTTTTCTGGATGTATTCTCTCTGGAAAAATTATGACAATTCAGATCAATGATAGCAACTGAAAAAGAATAGACATTTCTGAAATTGAGCTGATGTTAAAATTAAAAGTTAATGTTGTCTTTTTTAGGTCGCTACTGTGGTTCTGAAATACCTCACCCAGTGACATCCTTCAGCAACTCATTGGTAGTCAAATTCATCTCTGACCAGTCTGTCTCCAGAAAGGGTTTCAGAGCTACCTACTTGGGCTCCACTTCTAGTGAGTCGTGCTGGGTCACACACAATAAGAAATGATCAAAGCCAATTAAAAATCATGTTCGTCTGATGCATACACACTCTTAAGGACAAGTTTTCCAGCAAAGTTTATTCTTCTCATTTCCTTTACTCAGGTTGTGGAGGAGATCTTGTGATGGAGACTGGTGCATTTAACAGTCCTAACTATCCAGATGCTTATCCACCTAATGTGGAATGTGTGTGGACCATCCGAAGCTCACCAGGAAACCGCATCCAGCTCTCATTTATGTTAGTCAATTTAAGCATGATTTTTTAACCTTAGAAAAATCTATCAGTTATTTAGTAAATAAGTTCCTACCAGCATCATTCCACAGACAGGCATTACTAATTGACTGCCTATCAGTGGGAGTGGCTTCATGAGGTCATCTACTAATCAGAGGGTTGGTGGTTCAATCCCTGGCTTCTCCAGTCTGAACCCCAAGTTGCTCTGTGATATGTTCATTGGAGTATGAATGTGTGTGAATGTAAGATAGTAAGCACTTATGCCTGATTTAGACTTCTGCAGGGAGCTTTTGTTGCCCTTATATATGCTTGTTTGTGGTTATGTGTTCATTATCATGTGGTTGTGTCCTGGTGTTTTACATGCAGTACCAACTGATAGAAAAATATAAAACGCTGAGACTTTTTTCTTCCTTTTTTTGTGGTTTGTTTTTCTTTTTTTTCCGGAGTTAAACTTAATTGTCCGTCAGAGTTTCCCACTTCTTTATTAATTCCCACATGTCCCTTTCAGTAGTTTCTGCAATCTCCCTCCTGGAATACTGACATTTGTAAGTCATTATATTGATGCAGGCATTATTATTCTTATACTGTGGTGATAATTATTATTCTCTTACTGTTAATTTAAAAAAATAGCATTTCTCAGGGGGTGGATGTTAGCAATGTATAAAGATTTTACCATTTACCATGAAAATTTCAATTAGTAGTTAGAAGATATTTTTATTTAATAATTACCTGCAAAAAATAGCGAAAATTAACACACCCAGCCACTTATGTCCTGACAAAAAAAATATACAGCATAACCAAAGACTTTACAAGTGTGTCTCTCTGAAAACCCTGTAGCACTTTAAATAAATGAGGAAGATAGAAGAATTAGTATTATTTTCTATGAGGTTAAACTGGCCTCTTAGAAAAAGCTAAGACAGTATGAGGTCCTGAGGATTGAGATTCAGGTGGAGAGCTGAAATAATTATTTCCTCTATTGTAGTTTGTTTTTCGTCTTCTCTCAGATCTGCAATGTACAATATTAAAATATTTGTCAAAATACTACAATCAGAAAGATAAGAAGCATTTCAGGTTAATGTTACAGTGTATAATCTTACCATATATGATGCATTACAACATTACATGGTGTACCAAAAATAAAGAAAAACACAGTGTTGATGGGGGTATTTATGCATGTGACAGTTACTGTAGCTTGAGTTTGCAGATGAGTCAATCAAATTTGTCTCGCGTTCTTTTGTATACTGTACAGGTCTTATGTGGTCACAGTTGCACTAAGACCACAAATTAGAAAAACTATCTATCTATAAAACAATAAAGTACAGATTAAATAATACAATCTGTTACAAACTATTATAAAATACCTTTGATAATATAAATAGCACTAATATATCTATCTATCTATATCTATCTATCTATCTATCTATCTATCTATCTATCTATCTATCTATCTATCTATCATCTATCTATCTATCTATCTATCTATCTATATATATATATATATATATATAATTAACCACTTAATTAATTTAAGAGGT
>VUQR01016950.1:0-28635 GCA_015108515.1 Hemichromis elongatus
TTCCCCAGCAGACCACACCATAAAAGATGGCAGAGGCCACCACAGAGTCATAGAAGGTGTTCAGGAGTGGGCCCTTCACTCCAAAAGACCTGAGTCTCTGCAGCAGGTACAGCCTGCTCTGTCCTTTCCTGTAGAGGGCGTCTGAGTTATGAGTCCAGTCCAGTTTATTGTTCAGATAAACACCAATATATAGTTTCTTGTTCCCGAATACAAATATTTTTTAAAGTATTTTTTGAAATAAGTATTCGTAAAAAACTTGTTATTCATTCCTTTCCGAATACTGTATTTGGGCTCAGCTCCACCCCTAGTGGACCGTCTGTGATGTGCTGAGACACTTGATGACCACACGCGTGAGATGAAGCGGGACAGGTGAGGTGCAGACGCTCAGGTGTTTGGACTGACGTGTTCCTGCGTGTGTGTTTCAGAGGAGATGAAGGAGTACTTCGGGCAGTTTGGAGCTGTGAAGAAGTGCCTGCTGCCGTTTGTAAGTAATCATCACTGACATCACTCTGTGTCACAGTCACATGACCTGACAGGAAGTGACCATCTGTGTGTGCGTGCACGTCGCTGATGTCTCTGCGTGTCCTCAGGATAAAGAAACGGGCTTCCACAGAGGCTTCTGCTGGATCGGCTTCTCCTCTGAGGAAGGACTCAACAACGCTCTGCAGAAGGACCCGCACGTGATCGAGGGTGCCAAGGTAAGACCATCAGAAGCAAGGGCTTCTGGGTAACGGAGTGGCTGTGGTCTCCTTGAACCAGCAGTGGTGAAGTCAGACCTCTCTGCTCCTCAGATTAAACTCGATCACATTTGTGATGTCATATTTCACACATTCACAGAACAACAAATCGCCTCTGATCGCTCCACGTCCCGCCCTCACAGGCGGCGGCTGTGGCGTGTGTCAGTGAAGGTGTGAGATGTTATGACTGTTCGGTCTGCTTCCAGCTGCAGGTTCAGAGGAACAGACGCCCTTTCGCAGGACAAAGGTCGGACAAAGACGCCGAGTACGACTGACGCTCTGAGGAGGCGCTGCTCTTCTCTCTGCGCTCCGGCCGACGTTACACTTCCTGTTTGATCATCATCAGTGAATTGACGACCGAGCCGTCGGTCCTCATTTCCTTATTTATTGTCAGCCGCCGTGCTGGACTTCCTGTTGCTGCGTGAAGTCGTTCATGCAGAGCTGTACAGAAAAAAGCCAATAAAGACCAAACTAAACTGGAATTGTCTCGTGGTTCTGTTCTCAGATTTCCTCCTTCAGTTTGTGAACACACTTCAGAACAAGGATGATGCTTCTTTGGGAAGTGTCTGGATAGCAGCCTGACGAGGCTCACACGTTGCTTATGGAACCAACGGCAAACTACAAAGATTTGATTTCTGACTTTCGAATAAAAACTAAATAGAAACAATAGAAACGCGTCCAGCCTAATGAAACCTCAGGAGTGTCTTTAAAGCAGTTTGCTCCACACTGAGGCAATCCTTCAACACTATCAAAATAAAAGCCTTGTATTCAGATTCTAACCTCATCGTTATGAGTAACTTTCTTACTTTTGCATGTTGTTCAAAATACAGAAAATAAAAATAAAATATGAAACGCTGCAGCGGGTCTGGACGTTTCTCAGGAGACTCTGTGTGAATCCCAGCAGAGCCACAGTGAGGCCGTATGGAATGAAGTGCTTCCTAGCTGGGATGAAAACATCCACACGTTCCTGATGTCACATTATTTTTATTTCCAGAGGTGAAGATGAGGTCAGCTCATCATGTTCAATAAAAAGACAAATCTGCACATTAAAGGAAAATTCTGCACGTTAATAAAGAATCTGAAACTACATTTCCCATGATGCACAGAACAGCCGACTGATTCCTTCACCCTGCAGACAGAATCTGAGGGGGCGGAGCTTCAGGTCAGAAACTACAACAAAACGTTCTCATGTGCAGCTTCAGAGTCTGTTTTTACAGCACCAGAGGATCTGCTGGACCAGGACCAGGTTCCAGCTCAGCGCGGCTGTCCCAGCAGTCCAGCTTTAGCCGCCAGAGCCTCGTTCTGCTGGATGTGATACTCCTGGAAACGCATGGAGATCCTCTGAGTCATCTTTAGATACTTCTGCAGGCACGACTCGGAGCAGCTCGACTGAAACACAAACAGCTGTGAGGATTTTATCCAGACGTTCCCTCACTCACACGTTTCCGCCGAATCGTCTTTTTTTTACCTCCTCGGGCTTCACGTCTCTCGTGGTGAAGTCTCGGACGCAGTCCATGAAGCAGTTCTCCGTCACCTTGTTGTACGTCCCCAGAAACTCCTTGAACTGAACACAGGAAACAGACACGGCTCAGAAAACGGCTTCAAAGCAGCAATTCAACAAACAAATCTGAGAGACGACCGAGAAGGATCCGAGATTCAGGTCCAGAGCAGAGGGGACCAACAGACTTCACCCTTAGCAGAGACCTCCGTCCTCTCTCTGCTTCGGGCACGCTCACGCTGATGCAGTCACAGTTATGGTTTCCTTCAGGAGCTCCAAGACCGTGAAGCTGCTCTAAAGACCCAAAGTGGGAGCTCAGGATCAAATGTATTAACTCAGATCTGTGTGTGTGACAGAGGCTTCCTGCTGCAGGTTTAAAACGATCAAAGCTGTGACTTTTATTTCAAAGAACTTTATTCTCATAAATGTAAACATTCAAATGTTTCTTCGGCTGAAAACGTCCAGATGAACAGCTTCAACGTTTTGGGATTATGAACTCATAATAAATGAACTTTTAGATAAATTCATTTTGTTTTTTGTGACACTTATGTTTTAAATACTCAAATGTTTGCCATTGTTTTTATGTTTATTTACTTTTCAAACCATTTACTGTATTACTTGATTATTTATTATCTTTTGACCTAAAATATCTTTCTTACTTTTCGAATATATATTCGTTTTGATTAATTTTTAGGCATTTATTTTTACCTACGGTTCTATCGCGCGCTCCTGTTTTGTCCCTCACAGGCCTCCTTGCTGTATAATTCAGTGCGGGCTTTCTATGGACCCTGGAGGCCACAGTAACCGGACTTTGTGCCTCTGAAATATGAGCCTCTTTTCTCAGAGTCCAGATGAAAACTCTCGGGGTCATTTACCTGTTTGATCTGGTCGGACTCGGACACCTGGACCGCCATTATTCGGACTCTGTGGGAGAGGAAACGGGGTAACAATCAGCAGTAACGCTAACACACCAGACTCCATTCAGAAATCATCCATTTTTAGATCGCTCCGCGGACCGCCTCTTTAAAAGCTCCTCCGGTACTCACGTGTTATTCTTTCAATGTGACCTTACAGGTGTACCGTTCAGCTCAGGTTGGCTGGTTTAGTAACGCTTCGGGGAGCAGAAGTTACCTGGGATTTAGTTACATGATGAAAAAACCTACCTGATAAAACAAAGCACGTCTAAACGGACTGCTGCTGCTAACTGCTATCAGCTAGCCCAGTTAGCTCCGTGTTCCCGCCCTCCAGTAAGGGTTCCTCTGTTCTACTGGAGATGTTCTTCTTCAGCCTCCCAAAAAGCAGCGCTCAGTTCACCTTTACAGCAGCAGGAAGACAGTTTTTATTCCATCTGAGTTCCGAGCTGCAGGAGGGAAGAATCCGAGTGACGGACTGAAGGACGCATGCTCACACAGCACAGATTCTCGCCGATATTTGTGCGACTTTTATTTTAATTTAAAAAAAGAAACAAAACACGTTCAACACTAGGCTTACGTTGAGCTTACTATTCGACTATTAAAATCAATAATTTTGTTAAACTCAAAACACAAATAAAAATTTAAATTTGAAAGAAAACTGACGTATGTTCAGGAGGAGGAGGAGAGCAACATGGGCAGCAACAAAGGTTCCTGCTGGATAGTTTCTACCTGTCTTTAAACATGAAGTAGTCATTATTTATATAAATAAAAAAGTTAATATTATGGAAAAAGAATCACAGAAAAAGTATTTTTAAATATTTCATCACACAATATATTTCATCATATTTTTTTCAGGTTCTGAAAGGTTCACGTTTCTTCATAATTTACTACAAACTTGGTTTATAATTACTGAGAGTGGGAAATGAGCTATCAGAGCTCTTCTGTAAGTCTACATCTGACAAAGGTCTTTCATTTCCTACATCAGCATTTCTTTATCATATATAAAAAAAGAAGAGCGCTTTTCTCTCAGAATAAATTATCTGAGGGTTTAAATGTGCAGTTAAAGCTCTTCACACTGACAGGAAGTGACATTTACAGTCCGACAGTGTGATGCGCTCTGAGACGAGTGCTGCTATGAATGAAACGAGTGAGCCAAACAGCAGTTACAGAATAATCAGGATTATTTTTATTAATTCATCTTCAGGTTCAATAATATTACAGAAAAACATCCTCTTCATCATATTTATACAGTAGTAGTAGAATGCTGTGTCATTGCTTCATTACAAGTGCTGGTCATAGTTTATAGTGTGTGCAGTGTGACACTGAGTTCAGCCCAGTGTTACGAATCACTCGGTACAAAGGCAGTTTCTCAACAACCTGCTTCTGCTCACTCTGATGGATCTATCTGGGTTTGATTGGTCCTCCTTGGGCAGGCGGCAGGATGCGCGCTGATGCTGCGTTTGTTTCATAACCGACCCGCCGTAAACGTGAGCTGTCGAACGGCAAGTGAGGAAATGCTCTTATTCGCTATTTTACGAATGTCTGAGAAGCAGCAGCCAAACGCCATCGCGCCATTCTTTTCCATCACGACACGGACGCAGCTGTATGCTGTGTATATATGGTGCATTTGAGGTAACTGGGAAGTTTGTGGAAACCAAGCCAGAGGACTTAAAGACAGTGTTGGCATCAGAGCATCAGTGCCACGTTTAGTCCCGCCCAGGCGCTGCACCCCGCTCACACGCTTGAATCACACCTGCCCAAAGAGAAAGACACACCCCCTTTTTATGGGCATGCAGGTGTGAAGAGAAGGAGGGGGGAAGAGGGACGGGTCAGAGCTCAGGAGCAGCGAGCCCCATGCTGCATTCAGGACACCGTGTCAGTATAGTTAAACTCAGACAAAGTGCCAGAGCAGTAAATCAAATATGACCTGAATGCAGCGCCTGACCTTTGACCTGTGGGTTTGGTTGATCATATTTAAATCAGGTTTTGCACTGATGTGGTGCCGGTTCTTGGTTGGTTTTAGGGGTCACATAAGGAAGTTAACCCAGGCAGATCTAGCTCGCTAGCTCCCAGAACAGGCTGAGAACCAACCCCCGCCGTGAGCCGCCTCAGCCCATCCTTGGTGACCTCTGTGGAACTGTCATTTCAGTGGAAAGTCAACAGCCTACTTCTAGATTTAGCAGCAGTACCACACCAGTGGAAACGAAGTCATTTTCCCCACAAACGCAGCGTCAGTGAAGCACCAGAACATTACGTAGCACAATCCGGGTAACGTCCCACTCCCACAGTCACCATCGAGCCATGAATCCAACTACAGGACAGCAGGGAGGACCCGGGTCTGGGTCAGGCACTGGCACTGCGTTGTTGGAAAAAGGCCATCACAGGATGAGTCGTACACCTGTTTTCCAAAGCAGAGCTGTTGGTGCGGATGCAGCAAACCAGACTCATAGTCCGACAGGCCAGAACACCAAGCCTCACACGGTGAAGTTCATTTCAGCCAAATGGAAATTCTGTTGGCTGCGTTGGGACCGCTGATTTTGAGGTGACAGTGGTTTTGTGGCACTTTTTAATTGGTTAACATCTGATGAAGTAGCACCCCGATACCACATCGGTGGAAAACAGCTCAAAGTGCAAAGAACCGTGTTCCCATTTTCCCACCAACACGGACTTTGGGAAAATATGAGCTGGTTCTTGATGACACATCACACACCGCGCTGCAGGAAAACAGGTTCAGCGGGAAGGATGAGAGGAAGTGGGCGGTTTGCGTCGGGGCTCTCAGATCTCACAGGATGCTTCTGTTTGTTGGTAACTGGTAAACATTTGAAGGTGTTTTATCAGCAGGGTCTACGGCCAGCAGCTCGGATGCTTTTGCGTTTGTAGTGGGCGAACTATCAAAGGAGGCTTTCTGCACGCTCATACAGTACGCGGAGAGAACGGCGGTCAGATGACGTTTTGATTTACAGCCTCGAACCGACCATAACGAGCACCTTAACACCGTCATGGCAAAAATACACGTGGTGTAGTTACGAGCACCTGAATGTGACACCCTGCCTTCAAGTGATGCAAGCAGATGGGAAAACCGGGAATCTCGTCTGTGCGCTGAACTTGCTGAAGCGGTTGGTTCTTTAAGGTGCGGTCGTGGGTAAAAATCTCAATGAAGACTCCGGATTGGACAGCCTCAGAGAACGACTGTCTGCACCTAACATAACAATCTTTGACTGATCAGAGCATGTGAAAGGACAAATCCCACAACCAGAGCCCCAGACGCAAATCTGGATTAATCCGCAGGTGAAAACAGTGCCGTCATCGCACCCATCAGCCTGAGCCCAGAGGTTCTGGAGCTTTCCTTAAAATAAACGCCTTCCTGCTGTAAACTTCACACTCTGGTCGAACACCACTTGAACGCAGGGTTGGACTGAACCGCCAGCGTGGCGCAGCTTTGATACGACCGCGATCAGAGACATCTTTATCGCGTTAATATCGGAGCGGAGAAATCGCTCGGCGCCCCAAAGACGAGCAGCTGACCCACCGAGGATGATTTCATGGCTTCGCTGAGATGTTTCCGGATGTTTGAGAGGGTTAAATCTGCAGAAAGGTAAAAAAGGAACACCGAACGACGCCTCAGTTTGTTCTCTTTTTTTTTTTTTTGTTGTTTGGCAGAAAATATGCAGTGGCACAAACAACATGAGCAGCTTCACTGGGAGGACGTCTGCATCATATCTTGCTGATGTTTGAAGTGTGATCCAGGAGGAGACGTAGTGAAACGGCAGGAAGTTTCTATAGCAGGAGAGAGGACGCCAGAGCAGAGCAAGGGTAAAAAAGGAGGACGAGGAGGAGGAGGGTCTCTACATCTCTAATCTACCCGGGAAAAACGCACAAAGCAAATGAAGAGGAGAGAAGAGGGCATGAATATTACTAAGATGATGATATTCAGTCAGAACCATGATAATAATAATAAATAGAATATTAATTAAGAATATTAATAATCATTATCATTGGGATAATAACAATATTACAGAATAAATCTCATATTTCGTAGATTTTTTCACATTTTTTTTCTCCTTTGAAATACAGTGATCTCCTCAGAGCAGACCAATGAGGACTCAGCCTGCGCTGGCTCCGATTGGCTGTTGCATATGACATCACAGCTAATGGCGACCAGGTAGACATGCACCGCTTCCCGCCCCACACCCCGGCTGTTTCCTGTTCAGACAAGAAGTCCTGGCGTTGCCATGGTAATCGGGAGCGAGTGATGTTTCAGTCTGGAGAGAAAAAGAAGGGTTAACAGAAACCACACGGTTCGCACGTGCTCAGTCCGCCCGCGGGGCCGCCCTACCTGCATCATAGCCGGCCGATGACCATGACGTCCACGACCTCTCCCTTGTGCAGTTCCACGTACTGCTCTGTTTTAGGGGGCAGCATCAGCAGGCCGTTGGCGCTGCGCATCGACATCAGCCTGCTGGACACCTGGTTACCTGCAGGGAGGAGGGGCGTGGTTAGTCGAGATGTCTGACGAGGCAGCGATCAGAACAACATCAACAACAAATTTGCAGAATCTCGTCCTCAACGTCAGATTTACGGCTTGTTTACGATGCCTCTGAGATGCTGTCGTAAACCTCGGGTACGTACATCTGCCGACTAATGTCGACCGCAGCACCGGCGCTGACGGACGGGCCGGCAACGCTTCACCGATCGCTCTGTGGAGCCTCAAGTATCTGGGAACATGCACGATGAAATTTAGGAGAAAACAAGAAAGCCGGTGGGAGATCAATCCTCGCTGGGAGGTCCAGAGAGCGAGTATCCAGGGGCTGGACTCAGAGCAGGCCGACTGTCACAAACCGCTCAGCACCGTCACAGCGGCTGGAAAATCACCGCTGGACCACAAACCTGATTCCATGAGCTGATGTAAAGCTTTTAGGACGGCGCTACAGGACACGGCTCATTTGGGCCACGTGCAGTCAGGAAGCTGAACGATACGACGCTGTATGAATGCGAGCATCTTTATCGTTCACATCTCGGAACCATCATAAAGTTACTCATGTGGACGAGACGAGGGCAGAGTTTACCCGGCGAGGAGGAAACAGGAAGCAGTGCTTAGACATCACCATCACTGTGTGTGTGTCCGCTCACCTGTGCTCTGAGCCCAGGGCAGCGGCTCCTGGTGATGCCAGGTGAGAATACAGCGGTGGTACTCAGGTCGGGGGTCCAGCTTAACGTCACAGGAGAGCTGAAGGAAACAGAAACAGTGGGATGAGCAGACATTCATCTACAAGCTGCTGTGATTATTAATATGACAACAATGTGATACAACCCGAGTGACACTTCAAACATGCGGTGCGCTCTGTTTACCATCACGTTATTATTCTACCTCGGGCCTTTGAGGCTGGTGTGTGTGTGTGTGTGTGTGTTACCCTCGCTTTGATGATTGTAGGTCGAGGATCCAGAATGCCTTGCATCTTCCTCAGAGCGGGAATCACAAACAGGTTACACGTCACCACAGCGGACACTGGGTTACCTTGGAAACCAATAAACAGACCACGTGTGATGACGCCCGATAGCCCAACATCATGTCTACTCTCACGGAGTCGATGTGATCGCGGCGCGTTTACGAGCAGCGTCTGAACGATTTCATAAGCGTGACTGTGGTAGGTTGAAGATGAGGCGCTGCTGGGTGGAGCTTATTCTGAGGCTCGGGTGAAGTTATTTTCAGGTGCACATATCTGCCTGTAACCAATATGAAACACGGCTGCAGAATTCTGTGGAGAGTTTCTTATTTGTATTCATTTATTTTCTTATTTACTTCATGTACATGATGTACTGTGAAGTACATGAAGTAACTGCTAATTCTTAGCCCGTCTCTGTGAAGGCTGCTGATGTTCAGCCTGTGCTGAAGCTTTCTGGTCTCCAGGAGGTTAAAGCAGCCCATCTGACCTCAGGACGCTCTCGAGCTTCCTGCTAAGCTTTCGGATCCCGAATCAGAATCAGAGGTCTGTGAGGACGACCCGAGGACGCTTCAAAGGCAGGTGGAATACACAGCAGGGTTATTATGTTACCTGGCAGGGCGAAGATGAGTTTCCGTGTCCCGTCGATGTCGACTGTGGCAAAGGTAGTGGGAAGACTGAGGGACAGAAACACAGAGCAGCGTGAGTATCAGCCATCACCTGTACGCAGGTCCCATGGACACGCCTCCAGTACTGTGAGTACCTGCAGTACTGTGAGTACTTGCAGTACTGCATTCCTAACTTCAGTGATTAACAGTGCAGAAAAAAGGCCACAGGTGGGGCTCACTAACAGCTGCCCGACGTCAGAATAAATAGCGCTATTTCACTCAGGTGAGGCTGTGAGGATGAAGCTCAGATCAGCTGATCTGTGCCCAAGTTCTGGGAATAAAGCAGGAAGTCTGGCGCCTGTCTTACCCTGGCTTCATGAAGACTCGGCCAAAGTGAATCTGCGCATGCAGGTCGATATCCAGCACCTGTTTCAGGTAGTCCTGATAACATACACACACACACACACACACTGTCAGCTTTCCTGCACACTGACGATCAGAATATCTGCTCAGTGCATCACTCGATCAGTGGAATCTGAGCTTTACACTGAAAAACTTTAGGCCACGCCCACCTGCTGCCTTGCCTGGCCCTCAGCTCGAGTAGGAATGGCAGCTCGCGGTCGGAGCTGATGAAAGAAACATACATCGGCAGCTTTGCTTTCGCGTTCGTCTCTCTGTGGTCTCACTCCACAGAGAGACAGACATCCTGCAGCAGAGGCGAAGAAGTCCGCCCAGTCCTGCTTCACTTCCTGAGGGAGGGGCTTGCAGCACAGGTGCTCTGCTGGCCAGCCTCTCAGCAGGTGGGCGTGGTCTGAAGTTAGTTAGGTTACTGTACCTTCTCTCCCATGGACACGCCTCCTGAGGTGATGATGACATCAGCACGGCTGATTCCCTCGTGCAGAGCTGACAGCAGGTCATCAGGGCTGCAAACACAAGAGAGGACACACGAGGCGTCACAGGAAGTTCAGGATACAGACTGAGGTCTGACTCGAGGGGGTTTGGTGGGTTCCTGTCAGACTCATCTGTGAGGTCTATGATTCATGGAGTGACCCTTTCACTTGGTCCTGAGGTTTAGCTCTAGAGGAACCTTCCACATCTACCCTCACATGATGTCACGCCCTGTGGCTTACAGGAAATGTGCTGGCCATCAATGAAACACGTAACGCACTGGAGTGGAAGATTTCAGATTTCCCACTGAGGGACCTCAGACCCTGAGATTTACCAAACTCTCCTGGAGCTTGTTTATGATGTCAGAACAGGAAATAATCAGAGCGCAGGGACAGGTGGAGAAACGCGCTCACTTGTCTCCGACGATGCCGAGGTTGATGGTGGGGTATCCGTGCTCCTGGATGGTGGCGAGGAGAGTGGAGCGGTTGGAGTCTCTGATCTTCCCCGGGTGGAGGTCATCCTCCGGGTTCAGCAGCTCGTTCCCGGTGGACATGACGGCCACCACGGGGAACTTGTGCACGCTGACCTCGGTCACTCCCACCGTGGCGAGCAGGCCGATCTCAGACGGGCCCATGTGCGTGCCTTTAGCCAGCACGCACTCCCCTCGCCTGATGTCATGACCTATCGGCCTGCGTGGACACAAAAAACACCAGATTCTCTGCACTGCCGCTTCACCCGTTTGACATCCACAGCCTGATAACCGCTTTTCTCTTACCTGATGTCCTGCCCGGGCCGGGCCTGGACCATGATCCTCACCTCCAGCTCCTCGGTGCCCTGTAACAGACGAACAGGAAGTAAAGCCAACAGGCACACGCACAGCGCCATCGACCTTCATTCTGGCATTCTTACATCCTCAGACTCCCTCAGCAGCTCCGTGTCTTCTACTTGGACCACGGCATCAGCTCCGCAGGGAATCGGAGCGCCGGTCGTCACCCTCATCACCTGACCTGGCATCACTGTGTGGGTGGGCTGAAAACACAAAAAGCACAGTTTACAGAGCGTGGACATCATCAGGTGTGTCCATCCACAGGTGATAAGGCCTTTAGTCAAGGTTGAAATTCACAGTAATCAGGATAAAACGACGACTTCTCTGCTGGAATTTTTATGCAAGTTTTCTAAATTTTGGAGCCTCAAGTGGACGTTAGAGGAACTGCAGCTGTTAGCATACCAGCGTTTGGCTGCAGAGGTCGGCTCCCTGAACTTCCTGCTCTATAACACCTGGCTCTAAAAAACCCTCGCCTGTCTTCATTGCTGATGTGAACTCAGTGATGTGCATCCATCTGCCCTCCTCCTGATCGACATTCTCACACACGTGAACTTAAACAGTCCAAGCGTCCCTCACGCTGCACCGATCACAGTGTGTGCACCACGAGCCCACTCAGAGATAACACTGAGGTTACTTAGTAGTGTCTCCCACAGAATCTGGCTGAACGTAACAGATGCCGGTTATGCACAAAGCACCTATCACGGCTGCTGTGTCTGAGAGCTGACCTGCTGTCCAGCCTGTGATTCTCCCATGATGAAGCGATCTCCCGGGCCGTCGGCAGCTGCGAGTCAAACATAAGTCGGTTATAGCTTTCGGTTCCAACTAACAGATAAAAGGTAAAATAATGCTGATGTTTGAGGCGGTGCTGGCAGTCCCACCTCGCACAGCGTAGCCGTCTTTAACAGAGGCGGGGAACGGAGGAAGGTTGTCTTTGGCATAGATGTCCTGAGCGAGAACTCGACCCAAACCATCTGTGAAGAAAAGACTTTGTCAGAGACGTTTCACAGAGAACCAGTCTCATCGTTTCATCAGAACCCTGATTCTCGTGGACTGGAGGAACAGCGGGACGGAGGAGGGCGCCAAAGTCCCAGACGAGCTAACGGACAGCGGGGACAAAGCCGATAAGACGGACATAAACCTGGATTTACTTCCACGTCTGTTCCTCCACTTTCAGTGAGTCTGCTTGTTTACGGGTACTAACCTTCATAACCTTTCAAATAGGGAGAGCAACATTTTACACATTTATTATTCAAACAACACGCGCACATGTTGAAATACTTCTTAAAATACTACTTTGTTCCTTCACATGCTATCAACACAGCAGTAGCTCAGTAGTGGAGCAGCTACTGGACACGTGGGCGTGCAGGGTCACAGTTTGATGTTCTTGTGTTAGAGCAGAGTTAGCAGCACACACACACACACACACACACTACACTCACCTCTGTAGTTAATGACTTCAATTCCCAGAATAGGCGTCATCTCGAGAACAGTGATGAAGGCTTTGTCCATGGAGGTCAGCGGGAACGGCGACATGCGATGGCGACGTGCCACTTTACTGATGTCGACTGCGCTGTGGCCTACGAGCACACACACAAACACACACCTGTAAACACCTGCAAACAATTTTTTCAAGCTGTAAAGTAACGGAAACACACACTCACTCACACACTCACACACAGAACTCACTGGCTCTTAGTATGTTCTCGTTGCTGCCACATCGTGACTGAACCTGCAGAGAAACAGATAATTCTTCATTGAAATTATCACAAAGAAAAACTTAAAGACTTCTTTTCATGCGTCTCATTCACAGGATGTGGAAACATAAACAATATGATTCTGGATGCAACATTCAAGCATTTCAGGAGCACAGAGAGAGCGAGTCAGGGTTAACTTTACTCATCACATCGGTCTGAGCATTTAATAAACAGCAGATTTAAGCCAGAGCTTTAATTCTGCTCTCCTAGCTGATGTGCTCATAAGTTTTTATTAACAGGTGAAGACATAGCAGGAAATTAAAAGTAGAGGTCAGGAAGCCGAGCGTATTCTTCCTAAGCAGCAAAGGTAAATAAGGGAAATGATCGGCTGCTTTGCAGAGATGATTTAAGCATTGATGCTACATTTTTAGCCCATTTATCTTTAAATGTACCACAACTGAAGACATTTCAATAGATCTGAGTTTTTCCAACTGTCACAGTCTCATTCACTCCCATTCAACAAACAGCACACGCCCCGAGACTTCTAACTTCCTGAGTAGTGAAGCTAATGGCTGATGATCAGATAACGAGAGGTTCAATCAGGATGATTACTGCTAACACCTGGAATGACACCGATATTCAAATTTGGCTTAAAGATACTCATCTGTAACAGTCTAATGATGCTGTGATAATGGTTACTGATGGTTACCATGGTCTGGGTCTTCATGATGCTAAAGATGCTAACTGGAACTGCTAAATGGATTTTTTTAGTCCAAACTTCCAAATTGGATTTGAACGTTGGCACATTCTTCAGTTATGAGTTTGTTTAGTAAGTTGAAATTAAAAGCGTGAGGCATAAAACCTCAGGAACCCATCTGTTGCTCAGAACACGCTAGCATCTAAAATATACCGAATCATGCACAGACTATCCTACTTTGTCACGTTTCTCAGTTGTATGGCCTGTACATCATGTATGTTTGTCCGACAGCTGACAAAGCAGCTACACGCACTACACCTGACCTGGACATTATAAATGTCAAATGCTGTATGGCTAAGTTACAGCCAGCTGGCTAACCAACCCTGCTCTAGGCTAGTTCGCCTAGCACCTAGCATTTAATTAATTTCAGGCATAATTCAGACAAAGTTAGCCAACTAGCTATGACTTAGCTACAGAATGCATGACTCTAGTAATGATGAGCTTCTTCACTGATAAACATGAAAATAAACAAAGGTCCCAGATCAGTTTGTATTTAGGGTTTAATTTTACTATATCAGACAGATTTTCATTCACTACACACATTTTTTTTTTTTTTGCTATTGGTAGCTAATATGAACTTAGCTGCTTCATAGTCAACTTAGCACATAGCTGGCTAACGTTAACTCGCTCTCTAGAATCCCTGTGTGAAGCCACGTCACTGTTTTTATTTGAGAGCTTTTCATTTGGCAATGCTAGTAATTATTTCTAAGCTAACATTAGTTATTGGTCCTCATTCAAATAACATGTTATTTACCAGAAAGTAATGTTACAATCAGTTCAAATACTAGTGATTTAAAAAACACTGAACAACAACATCGAAAAAGTAAAGTAAACAGAACATGAACACATGTAGAAGGAAACAGGTATATAGGGAATAATGGAGGACCCAGGACAGAACCTTAGGGAACGCCATGGAAAGGAAGAAACCTTAGTGTGTTTTTTAAATTACATAGTAATCTGTTCAGATATTTGAAAAATGGCACGTGAAGCAAGTTTAATAAACTGTGACTAACCATTTTTTTGCTCCAAGGAAATCGAACACACCGCTAGTTTTTTTATTGACCATAAATCAGCATCGGTTCGGCCCTGAAGCTAGAGCTCATTTTTTATTTCAGGAAATCAAATGTGTTTTTTCTGGTTTTAGGAAATAAATAAAGTAAAAGCTCTCATCATGCAGGAAGGGCCTGTCATTGCTTTTAAAAAGGGCTTCTATCAGCAATCAGCATACATATGCTGGGCATGCTCTATGACCGCTACAAAGCACAAACAGGAAGCTGGAGTTTCATGCAGAAAGGTGTTTTTTGTTGCCGAGTTCTTAGCGGTGCTGTCTGTGTGCATGTGTGAAGGTTTGTGTGTACCTTGGGTGTCGGGCACGAGGCGGTGGAAAGGCGGGAAGTCGCCTGTGTCGCCCGGGGTGACTCGGAAGGGGTGGAGCTTAAAGAGGCCGAATCTCGTGGAAGCACCTGAACACCTCGAGAAATGATTGAGTCCGGGATCTACACACACACACACACACACACACACACACACACGCTTAATGCTAATCCAAAAATTTCCTTCAGTTGGTTTTTTGGAACCTAAAGCTGCAAAGCTAAACACTGATTACTGGATCCACATAAAACCCTGACCCCCTCGCAATCAGCTGTTTTATTTATTTTTTTATTATCTATAATAACTTAATAACTAATAGTATATTTAATGAAGTCATGCAAAGTTTTAATTTCATACTCTAAATACTTTATTTTTTTAATGCTACGAGCATAAGTATCATAGGCAGAAGGTATAATTAAGGGAAATCTTAACAGGTCCACCTTAAAAAACAAATCTGAGGCAGTATCAAATCTTCAAGCTACTTCAGGCACGAGCAAATGAAGAATGGTGACTGACGCAATGAACTGACCAATGACAGGAGAGGACAGGTGCATCTGTGGAGTCTCACCTGATGGCCATGAGCAGAGGAGCAGGTGAAATGAGTGGGAGGGGCAGGTGTGTTGCCAGGCAGGTATGGACTCCCTTTAGCCATGAGCACAGCATGGCTCATCTGATGGACACACAGGCATGCAGTTACACACACACGCACGCACACACACACACACACACACGTTGACACAGACAGATGAAGGACACGAGATGGGATGAAGTCAAACAGTTCACAATTCACAGTTCAAACCTGAGCTCACACACATGACTTTACTTATTCTTTTAATTAACTGATAGAACAGGGATGGATGGATGGCTGGCCCCCCCCCCCCAAAATGTGACCAACAGGTCACATGAGGCTCTGTCATGTGACCTGTGGCGGATTAGAAAAACTAATTTCCTTGGTGCTAATTACTTCTACGGCTGCAGAGCAATGCCTCATGGGACGGCACTTTTAAGACGTCTCAGAGCTTTTAATGACCCGCGGGACCCTGAATTGGATGCGGTTTATAAATGTTGGGATGTTGTGTTCCCGTAAAGCGGGGATCCTGTCTCTGTCCTGCCCACGGATCGCTTCCCCTTGACGTCGGTGCATCCTGCAGCAGCCGCTGCATGCGTCTGTAGTACAGTAGCTGCTGCAGTGACCCACTTTCCCCACACTGATCATTAAACTTTCATCTTGCAGCTTCCAGCAGCGCCGCCCCTCTACGTGGGGCCTACGCACAGCTTACCTTGGCAGCGATGGCGGCTGCGGTAATGTGGGAGGAGCCATGCTGGTGGTGGTGGTGATGGTGGTGGTGGTGGTTGTGCGCGTGCCGACCTCTCCTGCGGTCCTCCTCCTCGTCCTCCTCCTCCTCCTCACACTGGGTCCCGCGCTCCATGGTGTGTGTGTTGGCGTGTGTGTTTGCGTACGTGTTGGCCTGCAGAGGGGAGGGGGAGGGCAGCTGCTCCAGGGCGGCGTGCGTGGATTTAACCCGGACTGTGGCCTCGCGCAGCAGGTCGATGGCGTGAGGCAGAGCGGGCAGAATGAACTGAAAACACTCCTGAAAAACCAAACTTTGCATCACCATCATCATCGTCATGATGTTAAACGCTCAAGGCAGACTTTGCATGCACAGTGGATCGTTTACATTACTACAGCCTGGCTGGGACACGGCACACGCGAGTGCTGGGAGCGTGTTACCCAAGAGCACAACACGCCAAACATCAGCTCAGTTTGGCTCAGAGCTGTGACAGCTGGGCTCTGCAGGGCGAGGACTCACCACCCTGTTTTTGTCATCAGAGTCGCACGTCTGAGTTTAAAATACAAGAAACAGCAGCGCGTCGAAGGACAAGCGTCCCGGGAGACGAGCCACACCAGGAACTGGTTTCACAAAAATGACAATACTATCATTTTAATTGCATTCCTGGGTCTGCCCCAGCCTCCTCAGCCAGAAGACGTCCAGGAGGCGTCCTCGTCAGATGTTGAAACATCTCAACTTCGATGTGGAGGAGGAGCAGCAGCTCTACTCTAAGCACATGTCAAAGGACTGAACTCCTCCCTCCATCTGTAAGGGAGAAGCCAGCCACCGAAGGGTGATCTCCTCCATTTAGTCATTCCAAGTTGTTCCAGACTCGGGGTGGGCACGTCGCCTTTCCGCGGCTTTCTCATCCTCATTCCTGCCACAACCCGCTGCTGTATGAGCTGGAGGCCGCCTGAACAGAACCACGAGATCTCCAGGGCACAAAGGTGAGACCCTGCACCACCTGAAATCCTGTCCGTAAACATTACGGGACCGAAGCAAACGCAGACTCAGTGTGGGCATTAGGGACACCGGCACTCTCACAGATGCAGGTTAGAGGTGAGCAGGTGTGACACAGAGTGCACTGGACTGCAGTGTTATATGACGGGTTTACTGGTTTCATCTGTGCAGTTTTCAGGATGCAGAGTCTGAGCTCAGACACGCCGTCCTCCTAACTCAGCCTGTGGATCACACACGTTTGGTGGTTTGGATGTTCTAACATGATATTTTTGACTCTGTTGTAAATGTAAAAGCTGCTCAAAATCATTTCAGGACTTTGGCTGAACGCACTCAGACTACCCTGGTGGTTTGAGACGACCACAGAGGTCTTACAGATAAATCCAACATGTGGAGTTTTGTAACGATGCAGTTCAGCTTTTCCGACTTTAAGGGTAAATAACACAAGCGCTCCAACTGACCCGATCGTCACATCTTACAACACAAGCAGTGAGTTCAGTGCAAAGATGCACACGGTGCAGACTGAGCAGAGGAAAGTCAGAGACTCGTACCTGAGAGCCTTTCTTGCTTCCTGGCAGGTTGATGATCAGAGTTTTACCACGAATACCACAAACAGGCCTGCAGAGGAGATCGCACACACAGCAGGTTAGAAAACAACCGCTTCCACGCCGTGTCAAACTTGAACTGTTCGTCTGAATTCTGTGTGGAACAGACGAAACAGGAAGTGACACGTTCAATTTGACTGACAGCACCTAACGAGGCGAATCAGAGACCTGATTGGCTGTAAGAACAGTAACGGTAACACGTAACTGACCCGAGTCTTGACCATCACCCTCTGACTACCTCAGAGGGTTAAAGGGATGCAGCTCGGTGGGAAGACGTACTGCCAACACAAGCAGTTTCCCAAAACATCCCAGGTCCAGATGTGAACTCATAAAGATAAAGGCATGCCACGGCACTGTTACTGGTGAATGAACAGTGAGAGCGTTCACCTGGACAGCATGCCCAGCGGCGTGACATTGAGAGATCCCATCAGCATGGCCAGAGCCATTCCTGGAGCCTCCCGCTCGATCACCTCCCTGGTGGCCTAGAAAATGACAAAACCACAGTGACTTAAAACATGGCGGTCTGCCGTCGAGCCCTCCGTCCGAACCTCGCGTGGACCCGTACCTCAGGAGTAACGTCTCTCGGAGCAAAGCCGGTTCCTCCCGTAGTGAGGATGAGGTTCAGCTCCTGTTCGTCGCACCACTCCAGCAGAGTTTCCTGCAAACAAAAACACAGCTTGAGACCACCAGGATAAAAACGCCAGCACCGATGGCCATGAACAGCTAGACAGAACAGAACCGTGTCTGAAACGCCGGCGGTGGCGATCACGTGGACACGGCATAAGGATGCAAACAGACAGCGGCCATGTTGCTTGTGTGTGCGGCGCAGACGTCCGTACACGATCAAAAATAATCACAACTCTGAATTTTTACTGATTTCCAGTTTGTTTCGTTCCAAATCCTTGAACCACTTTACCGCTGCGGTCTGACTGGACGACAGCAGCGGAAGACCTCATTCAGACAGAGACCACGCCCACTGACAGATAAACGCCTCTGAAAAAGCTTTCAATCTTTTTCCTTTAGCGGCACAAACAGAGATATTAAAAAAGGATTCCTGTTTTGGGGATTACCTTGATCTCGTCGATCTCATCTGGAACGATCTTGTAGGCCGCGATGACTCCGCCTAGTCTGCAGGAAGTGACACAATGACAGTTACTGTCACGCTCGTGTGTGTACGTGCATGCTGCAGACCTGCTAATGAGGACTCACAGCGAGGGGTCGTGGACCAGGTCCTTCAGGTTCACGCCGCTGCGGTCTTCAGCCAGGTTCTTGAAGCAGCTGTCGCTCACTGCAGAGGAAGAACAGTTCAGCCCTCTTTCACACAGACTGCTCCTCACTTCCTGTCACATGTCTCGGGTTCCAGTGCTGAAGGTTTCTGACACTGAGCTCAGAGCTGTGAGCCCAAAGCTCGGGCTGCTCTGAACACTCAGACTGAACCTGCATGACGCCACAAATAGCGGATACCCTTGCAGAAGCCCCGCCTACCTGTTTTATAAACCCTCTGTTTGCGAGAGCCAGCCAAAGGCTCAGTGTGAGATAAAGAAGGATTATTATCAACTGTGAATCATGCAAAGCTGCTGTACCAGGGTCCAAGGATAAAACGGGAGCTGGAAATGAACAGGATGAGTTTTTTGGAGGATCAAAGATTCTCCACAAGTTACAAGAACACGGACAACAAAATATTATCATCCAGTCTCGAAAGGAAAAAGCTGAAGTGAGAAGAACAGGTCGTTGTTAGCGTCATCAGTGTGAGCAAAATCTTCATTTATGGGAAGTCAGAGAGTAATGATCAGAGAGAATAAATGTCACTTACAAATGACAGTGACAGAAACAACTAATTCAAAGGACGGCTGGTAACGGTGTGCCAACAAGACTCAACAACTGCAGAGAATTAGACGAAATACAGAAGCTCAGGGAAAACGAGCCAAAGAGCAGCAGGACAAAACAAGACCTGCAGGTCCTCGTGGTCTCCAGCAGAGCGTCCAAACAAAACCACGGCCGCGGGGACGACCTCCCGCGCTGACCAACGATGACGTCTGAGGGACCGCTGAAGAGAACAGAGCTCGGTGTGAAGATCTACTGACTGAAATGCCAGTAGAGCTGAAGGACTGGCCTTCAAGGATCCTTCAAAGTGGGACAAAGTCATTCGACTGAGTTTCAGATGTTTGATTCATTTCTCTAGAGGACCCATCCTCCTGCTGTTTTTCTTATTCCTGGACTCAATCCAAGTATCCTCGCCTGATTCACAGCTCAAAATAATCCTCAGTCTAGTTGTTAATATGATTTCAGGGGTTTCCTTCACAGGTTTGAAACAGTTTATGTAAATAAGAGCAGGAAAGACTCTCACACTGAGCTCCAATCCGAAATGAGAAGAGTAACGCCAAAACATGGGTTTTTCATTTTATTTATCGGTTTCCTCTCGTCATTTATTACTTTATTTTACTTCAGGAACTCAAATACAAGGTGTCAGCATCCGGACTGGAAAAGGTTTGATCAGTGCTCCGTACAAATATTAGCAGAAAGAGTCACGGTGAAAAGAAAGTAGGAGAGTAGGCAAGACATAATACAATTAATCTGGTCCTTAGCTAGTTTAAAATAATTCAACCTTAAAAAAAAAACATTAAATCTTGTCAGTATTCATTTAACAGAAAAAGGTCAAAATACAAAAACTGTGTGAAACACTAAGTCCCCCCTGACTGCTTGTCTAGGAGTGAACAGGCTAAGGTGCATCCACATTCTCCCAGGAGTGGACGCAGCAAATCCCCCGAGGAAGTAAAAAAGATGTGGAACAATGTGCTCGGACCGACAAGACCAGAGTGCAGATGTTTGTCCATCATGCATAACAGCACGTTTGGAAGAAACAAACAGCGAGCCGCTGTGAGCACAGTGGAGGAGGGATGACCTGAGCGCACCATGAACTCCAAACTGTTCCACAGTCAGTGTGAGGCCGTCTGTCCCACAGATAAAGCTGGGACCAAACGGGGTCATCGACAGGACAAAGATCCAACTGAAAAAGGAAAGACTGGAGCTGCTGCAGAGCTCAGGGAGCTGTGCATGAATGAATCCTGCAAACCTCAGAGACCTGAACAAGCTCACCACAGTGACGACACCGACCGATCACTGCAGGTTACTGCTGAAGGAGGACCTACACCACTTCTGGATTTTGGCTTTTTGTTAAATAATTACTGTGTAACGCACCACATGTTGTTTATCTGAGGTTGTAACACCTACATTTTTCTGATGTACTGACATGTAAAACCTCATGACAGACGGTGTAAGAGCCAGGATGGTTCAGTCAGTGTTATTTGGTCTGATCAAACTTGGTTTTCTCTGCTCATTAAAGTTACTAACGAGGACAGAACTGCGAGCACGGCAGATGAAACAGCAGGTTAGCTGTTCTCTTTCTGCTCCATAGAGGGCACTCTCGAGCTCATCCTGGATGAATGGGGCTCTATGGAGCTGAAGAACAAAAATGTACATTTCTAGGCATTAAACATTTTTCTCATGGAAATTTTCAGCATGTTTTTACTAGAAAAGATTGAAACAATACATACAGCTCTATCTTTATATGTTTTAACTGTTTTAATGCAGTGAAGTACATTTCTGTGAGCACCATAAACCACTTTGTTACAGCCTCCATTTTGATTTGGGGCATGAAGCCAGCAGCAGTTACCATCACCTTCAAACAATTCAAACACCGCCTGCTTCTTCTGTATACCATCTCCTGCTGGGCTTTAAATACGATGCTAACAGGAGGTATCACCTGGAAAAGAACGCCATTGAGAGAGGAAGTCCTGTTCTAAAACTCACCAATCAGCATGCGTTAGCCGAATGTTAGTGTTTTATGGGCAAAAATGAGCACCACAGTAAATAAAATAAAGATCATTACAGTTGATTCGTTTTAGTTCACAGTACTGAGTCAGTGGAAAATAGTATGTTTTTGTGTGGAAACCGGTGGAAATCACTGAGGGCCCCACTCACAGCGCCCCCTGCTGGGCGCGCAGTGGGCTGCCACTGTTAGCTTAGCATTCCTGTCCATTGTCTTCTATTGGGTTCACTGGTCCCAGTCCTCCCGCGGGCACGACTCCGGGGCGAACATCATCTACAGCATCGGTGCCGCGCCGCGCGTTCATGTTTAATGTTGAACTAAATGGCGTGAGGAAGAAAAACGCTCTTTACTGCGTTAAACGGAAACTAACTGGGTAAAACCCCTGCCGTTAAACAGCCGCGAGGCCCCGTTATCTTACAAAAAAGCCCACCATGAGCCGAGGCCCGCGTCAGACCCGCAGAGGGACATGAATAATGCAGCTCATGTCGGCTCCGTAACGGAACACTGCTCAAAATATCACCAGCAAGCTAGCCACTAACACCGGAAGACCGCGGGGTTACCTCCAAAATAAAAGCACGGTTTCTGGTAGACTCGCTGCAGCACGCGCAGCTCGCCTTGCATTTTGAAAGAGCTCTCCGGCCCTTCTTCTTCCTCCTGGCCGCTTCACGCCAAATAAAACACCTCTGAGCGCCGCAGTTTCGCTGTCAGGTGCAGCCGGCACCCACACGTTAATCCGCAGTCACACACAAACACGCTTTACCGTTCTTCAGCGCAAAACGCGCACCTGTGCGCCAGCAGCCGCGCGGCTCTCGGGAAAACCGGTTAGCATGCGGCTAACGTTAGCCCGCTCTGCAGCGGAGACAGCCCGTATCGTGACACCGACGTGCGCAAGCAGCTGGGCACAAAGCGGCGCACAGGTGCGCTGCCTAGAGGCGTTTTAGCGCATGTGATGACACAGTGTCCTTACCTGTGAGGATCCCCACGCGGGTCTGATGGTCGTGGTTCGTGAGCACCATCCCGTCCGCCGCCATGTTTACAACCTCTGTCTGCACTGTGACGGCGCATACAGAGGCTGGGGGGTGGAGGGGGAGGGGGTGCTGCACCTCTGGAGGAGGACCGGTGTGTGCATGCGCGTGCATTCCGAATCCCCTTCAACTACTGATACGATCAGGTGACCCGGTGCCGCCAGAGCCGCACCTGCAGCTGGATGACCTCTGAGTGGAGCCGTGACATTGACCCCCAACATCTCCTCCAATCACAGAGCAGCTTTGAATAAACTCAGGTGCCAAACTCAGACCTGTCTAACATCCAGCAGGGGGCGACTCCTCTGCCTGACTGGATAGAAGTGAAATAGAAATGAGCGTATTGCTCACCTGAGCTCAGTGACTACCTTCCTTTTACAGTTTACAGGCTCAGTCGCTGCTCTCAGGTGTGACTGAAGAAAACGGGAAGTTTATTTTGGAAACTTTGGTGGCGTTAGAGTTGGGGACAGTGTAGGAAGCTGTCGCCCGAGTGCGCTCCATCAGTTCTAAAAATAACTTATCTGTTTCTGTTATGTCCACCTTTACAGACCCACAGCGTCCACATCAGGTCAGGGGCGGAGTCATAATGTCACCTGAAGGTCTGTACCTTTTCCAGGGTTAACCCAGGGTTTCCTGTACTGTGAAGGTGGATCACGTCTTCTCAGGGTTTATCGTCATGGCAACTGATGTTGCCCAGTAGTAGGGGAGATTCTAGATTGGAGATCAGCAGGTATGAAATAACTGACTAATCAGATCTCTGGAAAATAGGACAGATTCCTCTGAGCAGATCCCTCCCAAACAGCTGTTTGTAGCTGCTGACCTCACGCTCAGTCCAAACATGTGTTTGAGTCCAGGTTTTATTCTCCTCTCGGTGTTAAAATCCAGCTCAGAGGGAAAAAGCTAAGACTGTCGTTTAAACATTAATGAAACACTCGATCAGATTGTCCCGTATCGTAAAGACAGAGATGTTGTTAATCAGTCTGTTCTGTCACACAATTGGCTTCAAAAAGGCTAAGGGTTAGGGGTTACCCTAACCCTTTGTCTTGTCTTTAGTTAGCTAGGTTAGTGTTTTTCTGTTAATCTATGTTGTAGCACCTTGGCCCTGGAGGAACGTTGTTTCGCTCCACTGTGTACAAACTGTATATGGTTGAAGTGACAATAAAGGCTTGACTTGACAGACACACAGACCATAACCTAAAAGTAACCCTGACACTAAAACCACATTTTGAGTCTCAACAAAAGTCCCCACAAAGATAGTAATACCCGTCCACACACACACACACACGAGTCCTCCTTTGTGAAATCAGCCGCTCTGCTGTGAGCACATTTATCCATGTTTCTGACTGGTCAGATGCTGCTAGCCCCGCCCCTTGAACGTACAGGTTGGACCCTGGGTAAAATTAGCCAGGTGAAACGGGCTGACGTTACGATAAGTGAACATAGACAATGGACGTTATTTTTCATCTGCTGACTGACTTTGGCACGGCGACGGCGTGAGAATGACCGAGCCGGGTTAGTCTCTCGTTTGAGCCTTCATGAATGAAAGCTGATGTTCATTTAGCGCCTTGAGGAAGCGCTTGTTTTGATTTAGCACCATATAAATAATATCTAACTGAACTGATTAATGCCCCATGTATGCAGAATTTATATTCCTGCTCTCTGGTTGCACACAGAAAAGGATTGTGGGAATTCAACCTGCACAGAAGCTACAGAGAAACGTTCAGCCCAGGACATCACTAACCAATCAGAAGCTCTGTTTCTAACGAAGAACATGGGTCGGAGCGAAGCTGGAGTTACGAAGCCTCGGTGGGATCTGAGAGGATCTGCTGACACTCGTCCGGTTTGTTTACGTTTATTTAAATTAGAGCACTGCCCCCGGTGGGCTGTGACGATACTGCGGGTGGGCAGCAGTAACAAGCTGAAATGACTCATGTACAGTTACATATATACATGAATTTATTTGAAGTAAAGTGAATTGAAGCTGGTATCACAAGTGTCCCAGATTACAGCTGTTCTATTTGCTGAAACGTTTTCTGATATTTTTGCCAGCGTTGCTCCTCGAGGACCTCGGGCTCCTCCCTGGTTGTAAGTGTCCTGTGAAAGGAGCGCCAGGAGCAGGAGGAGGAGGAGAGGGCTGAGCTGGGAGTTCAGTCTCTGCTGTAGACGATCTTTATGGTGGCCACGTCGCGTTCCTCTGCAGGCTCGGCGCCTCTCTGAGTGTTTCCTGTAGCGAAGAGGCTCGAGTTGACCTGGAGGATCCACTCTGTGATCCTCTGCTCGCTGTAGTACTCGTCATCACCGCCGTCCTCCTCCTCCAGTGTCTCTGTGTGACCTCTGACCTCTGAGTCCTCAGATAGTGTTTCAGCAGCTGAGTCATCGGAGCAGAACTCACTCTGCCGCCGCCGCTCCTCACAGGTGCCCGCGTCATCTTTAACCACGACCGGCATTGCCGTCGCACGGCCGCCGTCCGTACCGATGACGTCATTCTTCTTCTGCTGTTCCAGCCGCTCAGCGAGTGCTGGTCTGCCGTGGATTTCGCTGAGTCTGTCCGATCGCTGGACCGGTTTCCCCCACTTTTCCACAAACACATGAAGGATCGTATTTCTGATGGCAGGCGGAGCTGCAGCGATTTCTTCTCTGCCGCCGACTGGTCGGGAGCCCTTGATGGGCGGCAGAGCGATGTTAGCGGTCTGTTTCAGCTCAGATTGGCCCGTCTGTGATGACCTTTGACCCGTGGTTAACCTGCTCACGGTGTGAAGGTTAGAAGATGATCTGTTGAACCGCTGGATGCTGATCTCCAGAGTCTGATTCGTCCTCTCGCTGACAGTCAGACCCCAGCGCCCGGACTTCCTACTCCTCTTTAAATCAAACCCATCGTGTTTTCTGTGCACGGCTGCGTCCGAACTTCTCATTGCTCCTGCTTGCTGTCGGCTCAGCAGACGGAGCAGACACCGAGCCCTCCACCTTCTTTTCAACGCTCCTCGGGACGCCGCCTCCTCCACCCATGTCCCAGCTCAGCCCTGACGAGTCACCTGACCTGTAACAGTACTCCAGGCTGGACTGGGACTCTTCATCAGCTCATTCACAGCGAACGAAGAGCCACAAACACAGAGGAAACTGTGATGTTTGCACTGGGCTCTAGGTCTTTACAGACCCCTCAGATTATCGTAAATCGGATTAAAAACTGATTAAAAATGAAATCAGAAGTCACATTAATTGTTTTAGGTGCAGGTTAAAAGACACAAGCCAATGATTTCAGTGGAAATATGATTATGGTTGATTCTTTCAGAGTTTTGACTGATTCATACCAATCCCCGTCTGTGTCCCAGTTATTCTTTATAATGTAAGAAAAGGAATCATTTTCTGGGACCGGCCGTCAGAGGAGACAAGAAACAATAAGATTATCACGGCTTCATTTCTAATTACTGCTTAATAAAAAACACACGTTATTTATTGACCTTATTTATTGATCTGAGCTGCCTCTCTCACCTGATGAATCTTCCTGTAAAATATTCACAGGTGAGATCTGATCTGCAGCCGTGGACGCTGGGCACGATCATCGGAGCAGGAAGTGACAGCGGGACCGCAAACCTAAACCTGAGACTTCAGTTTCCAGTCACGTTTTCTTTCAAAGAGCTCGTCCATCTAGTCCCACTGGGAGGAGGAGAAGGCAGGTGGGCGGGTGGGTTAAAGCGGGTATTGCAGCGTGCTGATTGGCTCGCAATGAAATGTCCAGACCGTGCAGCGCGTTCAGAAGGGCCTGCTGCCCACCGCCACCAACGTGTGCTCGCCACTCACAGCAGTGCTGTGATGAGCTGAAGCTCTAAAGTTGCAGCGTGACACTGAACACCACCTGCTGAGACTCACCTGGTGATCTCACTCTTTCCACCAACAGACAGTGAGGAAGGTGTGTGTGTGCGTGTGTGTGCGTGTGTGCGTGCCCTCCTCTATAACAGAGCGTCTTCCACTCTGTTTCTCACACTGGTTTTGATGGAACAGGCTGTTATGTGAGCTTAGCTTCTGGTGTGTTCTCTGTTTGTAGCCTGCAATAGTCCCGCTGCTATCAGAGTCCTGACAATCATCGACCTGGATCACAACAGCTGTTTTGACTAAACTTCTACAGGAAGAGCTTTCAGGCGGGTTCCAGGCCTTTCACAGGACCGAGTGCGACTGAGGAGGATTTAAGGATTTCGATTACATGTGAATTCTTTCTACAAGCACAAAATAATTTATTTTTTTCATGATTTTTTTAAAATAGATAAACCTTTGGTTTTATTATTGTTCACCTACATTTCACTCAGAGTTACGGCTCCATGTTTATGCCCTCCTGTGTATGATTACGTTCCCCTCCTCTGAATACAATGAAAACCAAAGTTAACCCTTTTAAACAATATAAACGCCATTAAAAGAAGAAACACTCTGGGAGTCTTAGTACCCTCTAAATATGACTCTTTTTGGATAAAGAACCAAAGATGTAAATACCATCCAGTAAAATGTGGTTAACACAAAGGTCGCTACCCAAGTTGTTGACTCTGTAAATAATGTTGAAGTGATTAAAAGTGCTGATAGGCTTTTTGGTGACAGTCCGATTACTGAAAAAGACATACTGACATCTGCTGAATTTCCTAAACACAACAAAGGCACAGATGGGCTGGTGGCTGAAGTCTAGAAATCGTTGTCTAGCACACTTTTTGTTGCAGGTTTACAATGAAAGTATTGACAGGGGCACTGTTCCCCCCTGCCTCACTCAACGACTTATTACTTTAATTACCAAACCTAAGAAGGACCGACTTTTTACAGACAACGGGAGACCAATGAGACCTAAGAAATTTCTACTCAAAGTTGTATGAATCCAATAACACAAAGGTCGCTACTCTGTAAATAATGTCCACAGTTCATATTTATGTCCTTTTGGACTTTGTCATGTAATGATTAGCAGGACTTTATTCGTTACCAGATACTCGTTAGAAATTGTCCAAACCCTCTTCCAGTTAATGTCACCAACAAAGGAGCTCCAATAAGACATAACAGGTGGATCAGACAGAGATGATCTCTGGAACAAAGCACCGATATTCTTATTGCCTTTACTGTGGTTTGTTAGACAGATTCTTCCTGTGTGTGAGTCCACAGGTTTGGGGAGAGAAACAGTAGAAACCTGTAGGTATCGCATCAAATAGAATGACATATTCTTTGGGTGTGGCTGGAAAATTATATGTATTTAAGAATTCTGAATAAGACATAAGCTGCCCGTTAGCATTAAACAACTCATTCACTAAAACAATCTGTTTCTCAACCTAACTAGAAGCAAATAATGATTTATTTGTTTCTAGTTATGAGAGATCCTTTTCACATCATCGCTGACCGTACCATTTATATGCTATAATGAATATTTAATAATGAATAGGCTTTGGATCCGTTTATCTAAGTGGAAAAAATAAGCAGAATTCTGCGCTCCCTCCTCTATCCATTTTTTTCTTGAACGAACAAAAGCTTTTGTTCAAATCTGTAAACTTTTTCTGTATCATGTTCTTTAATAAAGATTAAAAAGAAAATCACAAGCAGGAAATGAACCCACAGAGCACATGAAGCCGAAACACCTGAACAATGGCGGAACACTGCCTCCCTGTGGTCAATGTTAGGAACTACAACAGTAATAACAATGAGACGAAGTGAGGCGTGAATTTTTTTTATTTTTATTTTTAAAGTTAAAGTTAAAGTCAACTTTATTGTCAATTCTACCACATGTACAGGACATACAGAGAATTGAAATTGCGTTACTCTCAGACCCATGGTGCATACAGTAACATTAAATACAAACAGATCATTACAACTAAGTATATACAATTTAAAACACGTAAAACACAATATACAAGTAAGGAGCACATGGTGGAGAGTGCAAACCACGTAAACAATGTAGTGCAACAGAGCTTGTAAGGTGTAAAAGTGACAGGGCAGTCTTTGTGCCTGACTATGAGAGGTGTGAGGTAGTTGGCAGACCAATGCTGCACAAAGTGACAGGTACAGGTCAGTTTGTATGTGTGTGAGTGTTTGTGTGTTAGAGTTCAGAAAATTTGTGGGGCAGAAGAGGGGGGTGAGGGGAGTGGGGGCAGAGCCGGGAGAGAGTTAAGTTTCCTGACAGCCAAGTCAACCACAATCT